>JANHGC010008535.1:8749-20247 GCA_027560395.1 Boaedon fuliginosus
AAAAAAATTTAATGCTGCTTTTTTTATTTTGTCTATTTTTTTTAAGAATAACTAAATAGGGGGGCGGCAAATTTCCGTTCGGCCCCAGGCGACGAAAGCCCACGCTACGCCACTGGTTGAAGTTCATTTTTCCCTCTTTCCCTACTTGTTCACATGACTCTCCCATATTGAACCTTTTTGTTTCATTGGACATGGTAATGGAAAGCAGTTCTCGCCGAATGCATTCCAGCTTGTTTGCTTCTCCTCCTACTTCTCCCCCCCACCGCACTCATAAGCTAGTCTGCAAGCTATTAATTTTGAAAAGTTATCAGCTAAAGGATGTATTGCTATGCAGTTTTCCATATTTTATTGGCCCCTAAAACTAGATGCATTTTCTTTTTTAAAAACAACAACTACAAAAATCAATAACCAGCATAGGATATAATTCCTCATGTCATTTATTTACTGGACTGATTCATAGAAATTATGAAAGAAAAGTGGATGGATTTACAAGGAATATGAAGATGAAGAAGGTCAAAAAGAATGGAGTTGGTGAGATCCTCAAAAAGAAAAAGGTAAGAAGTTTAAATAAGAAAAGGCAATGAATGAAGATTTGTCATGAACCTGGCGTGATTAGTGAGGGAAAGGAGGTACCAAAGGATACATCAATCCATGTTTGGGGCCAGTTTCTATAGAAATATTAGGCATTTCTATCAAGGAAAGACAGACAAGGACATGATCAACATTTTTAAATTGACCAAACTAAATACCAGCTATGTAATATTAATGTACTAGAGGGGAAATATGTCCTGTGACAGTTTGGATTTATTATATATTAATGTATTTGAGAGTTGGCAACAAGATTAGACTATCTTGGACTTTGAGGTGTTCTGATTGCACTTTGAAGATAATATCTTCTCCTTAAAGTTTTTTAATAAGTGAATGTACTCCTGAAATTTAAAGAAGTGTCTCAGCGTTTACAGTATAATATATGGCAATCTCATAAGGTAACCATTTATGTAGTTTCAGGTTACTGGGTTTCCCTGTTGTGCAAATTAATTATTTTCTGAAGTAGGTCACTTGCAAGGCTCCCTGTGTTGATTTACAGCTCCAAAATCCCATGTCAGAAATTATTAACACATTTCCATATTGTCCAGAAATGCATATTTGCCATTCATTGAGTCGCTGTGACAATTGGCTGAAATTCTCTCTTATATTAGCATCAGGCTTAGTCTTTTTATATTGTATTACACTGTATTTTAATTGTTGTTAGCCGCCTCAAGTTCCCTTTGACCGGGGAAGTGAATCTAATAAAATAAATCAATCAATATTTGTATTGCACATTAATAATAATAACAGCCCTTGCAGGAGAGTGAATGTGATCAGGTGGCATGATAATGCTCCCCACCCATACCATTTAATGAAACTAAAAGAAGACCGGATGGACATTTCTGTAATTTTAGTTATATTAGCAGAAATACCAGCGAATACAAAAAAACTGTATGGCCAAATCTTTTATGGACTACAGTCTAGTTATCAGATAGACCAAAGATGTTTACAATTAGTCATGTTAAATATAGGGCTGCATTACTGTAATAAGTCAACTGAGCCTTTAAAACTTTAAGACTTTAAAAAAGGCATGGTGGTGGATTTAAAGTGGTGTTGTGTTCACACCCCTTCATATTCCCAAACAATATCTTCTGTGACATCATTAAGATATGTGCCATGGCTAGGGAAAAGGATAGGAAATATCACGTTGGGACAAAAATGAAACACTATGCAGATCCTGCTCATTATCTACACAGATTGATGATCATTATGTGCCATCAATTCATTTTCAATTCTTACCAACCACATAGACATATTTTCTCCATGATTATCCGTCCTCAAATCTCCCAATGGTACACTCATCGCCACAGTAACTCACCTCTTCTTCTCTTTCCTTCTACCTTTCCCAACATTACAGCCTTTCCCAGAGAGCTGGGCTTTGCATAATGTGTCCAAGTAGGATAATTTGTCTGGTCATCTGGTCATTTGTGCCTTGATTGAGATATCTGGGTTGATTTGTTTTATGATCCATTAGATTATTTGCTTCATTGTCCACAGTATTCTCAGGCATCTTCTCCATCACCAAGTTCAAATGCATCCATACTTTTCTTGCTTCAAAGTCCAACTTTTGCTTCCCAGAGTGTCACAGGAAATACCATGACTTATATCATTCTGATCTTTGTAATTGCAAACACATCACAGCATTTGATTGTCTTTCTTTTGTTTTATATTTTATTAATTAGATTTTTATCCCAGCTTTATTACCTGAGAAGTTATTCCTAGGGAGAAAACATACATAATATTTCTTCCTCTTATTTTCCTCACAGCAACCTTGTGAGGTATGTTGGGATGAGAGAATGACTGGGCCAGGGTCATCCAGCCAGTTTTCACTGCTAAGGCTGAACTAGAACTCACAATTTCCTGGCTTCTAGTTTGGAGCCTTACCACCAGACCAAACCTCTCCTCTCCCCTTCCCTTCCCTTCCCTTCCCTTCCCTTCCCTTCCCTTCCCTTCCCTTTTCTCTTCTGTTCTCTTCCTTCTGTTCTCTTCTTTTCTCTTCTCATCAACACTGTGGCCTCTTGTGTTCAAGTCAACTACTGTCCAGAAGGTGGGGGGAAGGAAGGGAAGGGATGGACCTTGATGGACAGGCTTGAGAAAAGGTCAGGTCAGCAGAACAGAGGTACCTGGGGCAGAAGATGAAGAATGCTCATATGCTTAACAAATTAATGGTGTGGGAGATCTTCAACCAACTCGTTTATTTCTCCAGAGAGCAGGGTGGGAGGTTGTGCTTGTTTATCCCAGAACTGGCAAATAAAATTGGGAGGGTTTATATAATCGCTCCACATCCTTTCAATTTCTTGCTAAACCTCCTGTCTCTCTCGGCTCCTGTGTCTCTAATGGCAAATTAATAGTAAATCCACGGCAGCCATCACCACCCAAATGTCTGTCTGAAGCATCCCAGGGCAGAAGCCAAGTCTCCCCCTCTCTGCTCCTCCCCTAGCATGGAGAGAAGGGCTGGACTGGTGCAATGCCGGTTGGGTCATGGAGGGGAGTGTGCACTACCCCATCCGCAACTCCCGCAAGCCATGCGGAGGCCTTCTTCTTCGGCCCGGAGTACGCACTTATGGCCCCAAGGACAAGCTGAAAGATCGCTTTGATGCCTTCTGCTTCACTTCAAGCGTGCAAGGTAGGTGCAGCCAGTCCAAGGGACCCCACCAGTAAGGCCCGTCGCCAAGGCCCAGATTGGGTGCAGCTTCTTTTCCCACATTTTGGAAGGGACCCAGAAGAAACCAGTTTCTCAGACCTCTCCTTGGAAGGCTGGCTGTGGCTGGCTCATCCATGATGAGTCAAACCTATCTGGCAACCTCCAGACTTGCAACTGGTGAAGCAGAGATGCCAATGGGCAGTGAGGCAGGCCCACACCACTACATTCTGGGTATAATTGTCCAAAAGGCCGCCTGATGTACCAGATGAAGCTGCGCAAAGGCTCCCTGGGCAGGGCTGCCACCTGCTCTTTGAGTGGCAGCAGTGACTCCAGGAAGACCTCCAATTTGTGGCCCCTCATGAATGGGGAGATGGAGCATCACCCCAGATCAGATTGCTAAAAATTACCCCACCTGAATAAAGCCAAGCCCTTCCTCCTTGCCTGTCCCGTCGTCTTGTCTTCCTGCTAGGTGGAAAGGTTTCATTGAACGTGCAAGGCTTCGGCTCACTGCCCAGCAGCTGGATTTTGGTATCCAGGCCTTGTAGCTTCATCACCCAACTTTTTTTGTGGGAACGCACCCCACTCCTGCTAATCTCTCTCCATTCTGCTCTGGAATGGGCTGTGAAGCTGTTTTCTTGCTCTCTGGTAGTTACCCTCTCTTTTGCCTCCCCGCCCTCGCCCAGGCCGTGTCTATTTCATCAGGGGCCACTTCAACTTCAAAGAGGGCACGCAGGCCTGCCGCATCGACGGAGCTACCATGGCCAAGGTGGGGCAGCTGTACGCCGCCTGGAGATTCTCCCAGCTAGACCGCTGCAACGGAGGCTGGCTGGAGGACGGCAGCGTGCGCTTCCCTATCACTGCTCCCCGCCCACACTGCGGGGGGCTTCCAGACCCCGGCGTCCGCAGCTTTGGCTTCCCCAGCAAGCTCCGGAAGAAGTACGGCACCTACTGTTTCTCTGTGAAGTAGCAGAGGAGGCCACTGCTGAAGGCAACGACCCGACCCAAAGAGGCCAACGGATGCCATCCTTTCCTGGTCAAAATTCATCTGATCCCTTGACGGGGATTTTCCTCCACCCGTTCCGGGAGTCAGAGTTTGCCTTGACGGTCCAAGCTACGGTGGCTTTGACCAAACACCTATCAGGCTGAGTACAGAGTCCGGGAAAGACCTCCGTCCCTCTGATATCCTGGGAAATTACTGCAGTACTTGAGGTCTTAGTAGTAAAATTGTCCCCCCCTTTGCTTTTGTTTCACACTGAAATCTTTTAATGTAAGAAATGCTGCCTGGACATTGCCAAGAAAAAAATGACAAGGCAACGAGACAGAGCTACGCGTGTACTTCGATGCCCTTAACAAACTAGGTTACCAGCTCCAATTTCCCCACTGAAATAGGGAACTTCTTGGTTTCACTGACATTATTTAATTTAAAAAGTTATAATAGAAATATTATGTGTTATTTTGTCCTCTGCATTACACATTTTATGGACATTCTGTTTGCAAATGTGATTAAGGATACAACATGGTGAAATAAGTTGTCCATGATGCAGCAAGATAAACAATTATTAAAAATAATCCACAAGATATGTAGCCCGAGGGCTATAGTTTGGTAACTGGGCCAAAATTTTCAGAAAGCGTTCCTTGGATTGCAAAGGGCAAAGAGGGAATGAATGCCCCCAACTCAGGGACCCTGAATGCCTCGGGGGGTCTTGAGCCAGTCCTGCTTGGTGGGTGGGAGGCATCCCAGGGACAGAGTCCCATAAGACGGGCAGCCGGAGAAGCAGGATGCTCCCCACCAGGAGTGCAAAACTCTTGGGGAGAGTTCTGGGTTCGAATAGTTAGCTAGAAGATTAGAAGGGCAGCCCCCAAGTGAGGTGGGAGAAAGGACACCCTTTAAAAAGTATGTTTAAAGAACCATTTAGTTATTAGATTATCTTTATATGTACAGATATAATAATGTAAAAAAATGGGTAAGAGCAAAAGGCCCCGCATTCTCCTCCCTCTGTACTAGACCATGCATCTTAAAAGCCTCTTTTAGTTTGCCCTGTGATTTTTGGGAGTGGGTAGGCACATCACTTATAGCAGGAGACTTAGGAGGAGGAGGGCAAAGCCACCCCGACATACATGTTCCCCTTTCTCAGGTTCTCAGTAGAAAGAGACTTGCCCCTCCCTCCCTGCTGCTCAAGGAAGCCCTCCCCTGCCTTGTACTTCTAGAACCTCTCAGTTCCCATGGCACCGAGTGTCTGCATTCGGGAGCCCCTTCCCCCAACGCCCCTGGCCCACCCTGCTCTGGCACCCTGGGCTCCATCCCCCCCAGAGATGTCCCCAGCTGTCCAAAGTTCCCAGGGCACTTGGTCAGAGGCAGCCGGCCTCTAGGACTCTGGGGGGTTGCAGGCAAATTGCGGCTGCTGCCACTGGCCATTCTCCTGGCAGCGAATGAGGGGCCAGTGGTGCTGAACGAAGCCTTCTGGGCACCAGTATCGGAGGACGGAATTGACTTCGTAACGCTCCTTTGGTTTGCCAAATATCTGCGCATCGGCCACTTTGGGAGGGGAGCTGCAAGAGACTGGGAGAAAAGTCCAAGGGTCAGTTGTGTCCCCTGCTCAACAGCTGGGAGGGTGGAATGCCTAGCACGGTGTCTTTGGGTGCAGCTGGGAGGGCGGGGGGGCTGGCATTGGACCATAAGTGCCAAATTGCCATGAACAGGTGTCCAAAGCAGCCTCAGCCAGAAGCGGATAACCATCAGGGGCCCTTTTTGGCTGATCCTAGTGTCTGGACCAGGGACCCCACAGGCATCATCTTCCCTGCCAAGCACGGAAAGGTAGATCGCACCCAAAGCCTCTTTGGGCCTGTGAGAAAGGATGAGCTTAGACGCCCAGCCTGAATTCTTGTGTGCAACTCTTGACTGCTTTGCTTTTAGCTTAGTCTTTTAAAGGGTCCTGGAGAGGAGGGGGTCTCGCTTTGGGGAAGAGGGTTTCTCCCCTCGGATACTCACTCAGCCCCATTTTGCAGGTGAAGGGCAGATGGTAGCCACAGGGCACGTCACTCCACTTCCCATCCTTTCGCCAGGACAGGCCAACACAGTTCTCTCCGTAGAGGAAGTGGCTGTCAGGCTGCCCGTTGTGCCAGTTCTCGTACAGCTTCCAGAGCAGGCAGAGAAAGAGAGAGGTCAGCCACTCAGGTCTGGGCTGCTCGTGCGGGCAAGGCTGGCAAAGGGGGAGGGTTGCCCAGGAGGCTCACCTCGCGCAGACGGAGGGAAGGAGGGAGGGAGGGAGGGAGGGAGGGACTTTTCCTATTTCCAGCTTGGAATAGTTGGGCTGCTCTGCTATGTGACATCATCCCCCGTGTGGGAAACCATTTTTCTTAAAACCTGCCGCTTTCTATCCTGGATTGCCTGATAGCCAGCTTCAGTGGACAGGTAAATGTGCTAGTAAATGTGAAGGGTAAGCCCACTTAGGATGGGCCACAACAGACAGAAACCTCAGGGGGGCTAAGACCCCTCCAGCTCAGACCACACAAGTTGCGGAGGCCTCACAGGCACAGAAATGAAGACCCCTCCCACTAGGGAGACCCCACCCATGTGAGTTTTCTCCATCCTAATGGCCTCCTTTCCGAGACCTCCCTGGGTCTCTCCAGATGCTGGCAGATGCTTCTTTGGCAAGACTGAGTTCTACAGAGTCGCCCCTTTCTCAGCTCAGGGAGCTTTCCGAGCGCCACTTACCAGAGGACTCCCATCAGACCACTGGAAGTCCCCTTCAATCGTGCGGTCATTCAGGCCAATCCACTGGTATTCTTTGTACTGATCTGGAATTCAGGAAGGGACCCTTCAGCAATGAGGAAAGTGCCCTTCAGCCACGCAAGCGAAGGGCACACCAAGAACAACCAAAGCAATGAAAGCTGACTTCCCCCCTGGGGACCCCTGGATCCCCCACCCTTTCCCACTGCACAGGCGGAGAAACCAATAGGCCAGGGAAGCGAGGAAGGAGAATGGGGGTCCGGGGCCCTCAGTGAAGGGGACACGCCCAATGCCTGCAAGGGCTGCTGGCACAGGTTTGCTCAGGCAGCCACGAGAGCTGGACTATCCCCACCAGCCCTGAAGCTCCAAACCGAGGCAAGACCCCTACTGTTGATAAAGCTCTGCTCCTCTGGAGACATGATGTTGGCCAAGTGGCCCCCGTGCTCCCTGCATCGCGTCTCGGCATCCTCCCAGCTCCTCCGGGCAGAAAAGTGCTTGTAGCAGAATCCTTGGAAGGCATCCCAGCCAGGCTGGCACTTCCTCAGGCCTGGAGAGAGAAACAGAAGCCAGGATGAATCCTGAGGCCTCCGATTTTGCTGGAAGATTCGTCTTGAAAGGACAAGGAACGGCCGGGGTTGCCATGAACAGGGCCTGGAATAGCATGGGATGCCCCTCTCGCCCCACAGGGTTCAGCCTTCTTGCGCAGCATCCCCAGGGAGAGGGGCTGGCAAGTGGAAAAAGGGAAGTTGCTGCCATTTGGAGATCTGTGACATGACACCCCCCCCCAGGGTTTCCTTTCTGGACCTTTCTTCCCCACCCCTCTGGTTCAGTTTAGGGGCAGGAGAGAAGCCCAGTCGCTGCTCCCCTGGCAGGCCCTTGGGCAGCTTCCCTGCGGTCTGGCACCCTCTGCGTCCCATTTACTCACTGACGTCGCAGGCGTCCCCTCCGTATCCCGGCAGACAGAGGCAGCCTGGGTGTCCCCTTTCTTCTGTGCAAGTCCCTCCGTTCCTACAGGGGTTTGGCATGCAGGTGTCTGAAAGCAGATGGGCGAGGGAGCAGGGTCACCCCAGAAGGTTTTGAGAGACGCCCCGATCCCCCCTCCCCTTTGCCCAGCAGACAAAGCTCACCCTGTGGCCCAGTTGGACCATTTGGGGAGGGGGGACTTGGGAGGGGTGCCAAGCAGCGGATCAGGAGGTGATCAGAAGGGGCAGGGAAACAGTCCAGATAGAATTACTCCAAGATGGCTGAGTCCACACAACCCCCACACTTCTACACCAAGGCACAGCAGGCTGTGAAATATCCAGGTATCAGATAAAGCAAGGGCCATCACACAAAATGGCTGCGTTCAAACGACAGACGTAGCCTGTTGGTTACTGGAGGGATCCATTTTCTGAGCTTGAGCAATTGAGTGGAACCATGACTTAGGGCTCCCTGCAGCACTTTAAGCCACCACCCACCTGAGGCAAAATTAAAGCTGAGCAGCTTCACACCTGACTGCTAAGACTGGGGGGGGGGGGCTGGCGTCTGATCCTGGGCAAGTGAGTGGTGTAAATGCAGCTGCGTTGCCTTGAATGGTTTTGTGACAGAGGAACTGGGAACCCAGTTTGCCAACCAGGGGTGGCTTTCTACTGGTTAGGCCCGGTTCGTTTGTTCCGATTCTGCTCAGTTCGGAAAACCGGCAAATCGGATCACCAGCTGGCCCCGCCCATGCATGTTTTTCTGGCCGTTTTGGGGCATTTGTGCCCCAAAATCAGCCTGGAAATATCCCCAAAAATGGGATGTTTTTCAAGCTGTTTCTAGGCTGATTTTGCTGGAAAAACAGTCTGAAAATCGGCCTGAGAATAGCATGGATGTAGCCTGAGAATTGCTTTTCAGCCTATTTCCGTGTTATTTTCAGGTCGATTTTCAGGCCGTTTTTCCAGCCAAAATCAGCCTGGAAATGGCCTGGAAACAGCCCAAAAACGGGATGTTTTCCAGGCTGTTTCCATGCTACTTTCAGGCTGATTTTCCAGCCAAGTCGCCTGAAAACCAGCCTGAAAACAGGCCAAGAAACACCAGCTGAACTTACCTCTTCTTTTGAGGGGAGTGGCCGGGAGGCGGGGCTGGGTGTGATCTGTGACATCACCAAGTCACATGACCACCTAGCCCCACCCTCCATACAAGCCACACCCACAGAACCGGTTGTTTTAAAAATTGAAACCCACCACTGTTGCCAACCAATTGCAACCGATTAGCCAAGAGGAGCGAAGGTGGAAGGCAACCCCTGGGAAGGAGCTCCAGTTGCTGGGGAGGGACAGCAGCGGCCCGGTTGCCTCAGGGGACTCACCTTGATCAGCTACAGCCCAGGTGTCTCCAGCTTGACTGAGCCGAGCCAGAGGCAGCCTCGCTAGTCTTTGGGACTGTTTGCTTCCCTTTGCAGATGTTCCCCATCCTCCTCCTTGCCTTTGCCACCCAGTCAGCAAGGAGGGGCAGGAAACTCAGCAAGAGACTGGTGGGGGGGAGGGGGGAATGCTGCAAAAATGCTTCCGTCAGCCTGGGATCCGGGGGTGGAGGGCTGGCTTGGTCCCTCCTTGAAAGGTGTGCGGCAGGTGAACACCACTGTTGGGCAGGGTTAGGCGGCCTGCAAAGTCCTCCCTCCCTTTCAACTCTCAGAGGATTCATGCTCCATTTCTCTCCCTCCCAGATGACCCCATCTCCCCCAGAACGAGCAGAACGAGCACCACATGGGGGGGCTGAAGTTAAAAAGAGATGGACAGTCTCACACCAACTTCTGGAGGTGGAACTGGTCACAATCTGAGAATGCAAAAGCCCCAGGGGCTCCGTCTCTCCCTTGGCTGCCCTGACACTGGTTCTCCCCTGCACAGGCAGGCCCAAGTCAGGCCGGATGAAGTGACCCAAAGGGCCTTGCACACCTCAGCTGAGCCTGCCTCGTAAGGCATCCCTTTGGCTCACTAGAAGAAAGACAAACACAGAATGAAACGGGGATGGGATTAATTCAACTAAATTAGACCTCCAGAAAAACTAAAGCACTGAGGAAGATTGCCCTACATACAAAATGATTCCTCCGAGTTTTCTACAGGCAGGGGGATTCACGATGGAGCTGCTGTGTCATTGCTTTGGGGTGGCCTCCTGGGCCAGCTGCTGGATCCCACCACCCTCATTTCTCAGGTGGAAACTGCGCTGTGTGGTTTTCCAGATTCCTGTAACTGGCAGCTGGATGACCCAATGCAACTGCTCCATCTTTCTCTCATCAGCCAATTTCTCTTGTGCTTAATTGCCAAGCATTTTGAAATTTGAGTGGGAAGGAAGGGAGGAAGGAAGGAAGGAAGGAAGAAAGGAAGGGATAATACAGGCATCCCTGCCTGTTGCCATGGACTTTGGCATGGCAGAGGCTGATGGAGAATACAGTATGCTCCTGATGGCTCATCCTCCTAATGTTGGGCTGGGGGCAGCATGAAAAGTGGTGGAGGGACGGCCGCAAGGGCCAAGCGTTGGCTGCTCTGAGAGGCCCCTGCCTTCCATCTCTGCTCTGCCATCAAGCCGAACAGCTTCTTTGGCTATGGATGCGCCCTGTTTCCTAGTTGCCTTGGAAAAGAGGCAAGATAAGAAGGTAGCTAAATAAAGAAATGGACCACGCATTTCCCAGGGCTGGTGCTGCAACCATTTTGCCAGAGAGAGAGAGAGAGAGAAAGCGATGCCAGGCAACAGGGCATGAGTGGATGGCAGTGACCAGGGAGGGCTTCTCCTGCCTTCAGATACAACCCTGGATCAGAAAACATCTTCAGCCTCTGAAACTTTCCAAATTTCTCTCCACATTTCCTATCTTTTGGTCACAAAATAAAACAACGTATTTAAAGACCCAATCTTGAAGGAGCTCAGTTGAAACCCCCTGCTCTTCTGGTCTCCTAGTGCTACATTCCAAGGCACAGGGCCTATTTCACCATCTCGTGGAAGTGAAAAACGTCTGCCCAAATAGTTATGTTTAGATCAGTGCAATTATTTCCCCAGCCACACAAAGGGGAAGTCAGAGGCCCTTTTCCCAGATCCCGGGGGATGCTGCAGGCCGTCCCAACCTTCTTCTGCCCTCCCCTCCGCAAGTGGATTTTGAACCCAGGCCATATTTCTTCCTCCGTTTGATAGAGAAGTTATTTTGGATCCCGGTGCTGAGCAGAGGGTGGACTTGATGACTTCAGTGGCCCTTTTAGCTCTAATGGAGCTCCAGTGAATCCCTGAACTCAGAAGGGAATGTTCATTAATGCAGGAAAGAAGGAAGAACAGGAGGGAAAGTAAAGAAAGACAGAGACAGGTAGAGACATCCAGACAGTTTTCTTCTAGAAAGCTTTTAATTTCTTCTTTCTCTTTCAAATTAGTCTCCTTTCTGGTCCATTTTTTCATGGAAACCATGGTTAAAACACTTCATAGAAGTAGGAGATACTTAAAGAGCAGGCACTCTCTAGGGTGGTTTGTGTTTGTGGGCAACACATGTGCTTCTTGGTTCCTTTGCCTTCCCCAATCCTGGAAATGAGCAGGGAGGAG
>JANHGC010008538.1:1381-11985 GCA_027560395.1 Boaedon fuliginosus
GTCATAGATGTGGAACCCAAGAGTGACATTAGGTAAGATCTGGGAGTCCTCATTGATCTCCTTCACAGCAAAAGCCAAGGCAAGGACATGCTGGTAGAATTTGGTTATTATTCTGCAAATAATTTAAATTACCCAATTCAGAAAGGAAGTTGACAGTTGGTATAAGGTGGCATTGTATATTTTATTTTATTTTATTTGTATATACGTTTTATTTTTATTCATAGACATTTTGAATACACTGAATTATCAGGGCATATAATTTACGAAAAAACAAGGGAAAAATAAACAGAAGTATCAACATATATACTGGTAACAATAATAGTGTAGCAAAATATTTTTTAGCTAAATATCTCTTTGTATTATCTTATTCATGCTTCTGTTAATTATATCAACATGTTTATAATTGTCAGCCTCTTATCTCTAACCACTCATAAAATCTGTTCCATGTTAAGTAGTATTCTGTATCTTCTTTGTCCTTTATTTTTAATGTCAATCTATCCATCTCTGCACAGTCTAGTATTTTCCGAATTACATCCTCATCAGCTGGGGTGTTCTCATTTTTCCAATATTGTGCAAATACAACCCTTGCAGCTGTCAATACATGCAAAACTAAATATACAGTCCCTTTATCATATCCTTCTGGCATTATACCCAGCAAAATTATTCTGGTTTCAAATCTATGTATTGCTAACATGGTAATAGTTACCTGGGTTTGATTACAATTCCAAGATTTGGTGGACAAGTTGCTAAACATTTTTGCAAATCTTGCTGGTGGCAGGTGCCACCTATAAAACATTTTACAAAGATTTTCCTTATATGCAGTAGTCATTGTCAGTTTATAGTTCCTATCCCACAGTTTTTGCCATTTATCTAGTTCTATAGTATAACCAAAACAATTTGCCCATACAATCATTGTTTCTTGGAGGCATCATTTCTATGTGAATAACAAACATTCATTTATCTGACAAAGGATAATCACTTTTTAAAAAAAATTCTTTATTTCTACAGAGGATTCCTTGTTGCTCTCTGATCCTGGTGGCTTTCTTAGAGGCATTTCATTACCCAAAATAGGTAACATCATAACTGCCTAGCACTGATCTCATATCAGAGAGCACCAAGGACCCCTCATTTCAACCCTGAACTGAAATATTCTCCTTGATTGGTAATTTTTACAGAGTTCAAATTCTGTAATATAGGGTCAAATATAGGGTCGCTATCCTCCAATATACACTACATAAACATGACAAAATAAATAAATAATAAATACAAAATGATGTATATACCCACATATATTATATGACACAGAGAAACAATACAGTCTAGTTCAGACGTATACATGTACATGGTGAGAAAAAAGGTTGGGCACTAAGCACAAAGTGTTTATAAATATATCCTGAACAACAGGAACTGAGATTGCCATAAACCTCTCGGCTGTCCTTCCCACTCTCTGAAGGGACTTTCTATCTGAGACACTGCTGCCACCAAGCCAAACAATGATGCATTTTGTTAAAATGCTCTCAGTCTTGCCTCTGTAAAAATCATGCCCCACTATGTATGCTTTGCGATGAGAGATAATTTCCAATCTTTCTAATGATTATATTTAACTTAGTAAAGGTTCAGTTAGAGACTTCTTGATCTGAAATTGTGTTCCTTTCATGTGAAAGACTCTAAAATAATGTAAAGAATTTTATTTCTTCTTTCATAACATGGTACAATTGAAAGAAAGGAAGGAAGGCAAAGATTATATTAAAAACCCTACATTTGTGCCCAATTAACTTTTTAGTCATGTAAAATATTTCTTTGGAAGTCTAGGTAACATTAGATAGAGAGAAAAAAATTCTTACACTGGTATGTGAAAAGGTTTTATAGAAGGATTTTCATTAAATTTAATTTCAAAAAAGTGGTAACCGATGTGAGATGTAATCCCACCAACGACGAAGTCACCAGGCTGGTACCACTCATGTGGAACAAGGAAAGCATCACTTGCAGGGCATTTCAGAGTAACTACTTTGTGTACCAAAAACGTCACAAGAAATACCTTCATGCTTTTGTTATTGTGCAAATGGTTTGCCTTCCATCCTACTGATCAGGAAGTACACACAATTCAATAGTTCATCTAAAGATTGATCCAAGGTTTAGAACTGAGAATTCACTTAGTGAGAAAATCTATCGTTTTCTATTTGAAGATCTACATGAGTGCAAATTTGTATGTTGAATAGCATCAGGATTTGAACAGAGACTCTGGTAGAAGAGAACAGAGGGTAGAAATCTGAAGCAATGAGACTGACAGAGCCCTTATTACCCTTGGGCCAAGCTTCCTTTGGTTCAAATGTTTCTTTATATCCAAGGTCTTTTGGAATATCATTCCCTTCTGGGCAGCCTTTCATGTTTTGGCCTGGCTAAGAAAACACAGTGATTCCTCTAGGAGATAATTATTTTGTTTTGATATATAACAATTGGCTAAAGGTTCAACTATTTTTTTTTTCAATAAGCCAATGTTAATGGAAGTAATATAAGGGAGATTTGCAATAAAATATATGCTTAGATTTGAAATGGTGGAAAATGTTCTTTTAAGCTGCCATGTTTAATTTCTATCAATTTTTCACAAAATAGAATACGAACATAGCCGCCTCGAGTTCCCCTTGACCAGGGAACTGAGGCGGGGTATAAATCTAAATAAATAAAATAAATAAATAATAAACAGATCCAGTAGGTATCAGTCATTTAATGTATGTATGTTTTGTGAGGAGTAACAATGCACAACTTTAAAAAAAAATATTTGTGCTCACTAAAGTCTTCAAAAGATTTCTTGCACCAATGTTTCCTACGTTCTATGACAAATGCTTTAACAAAATGTAAATTTCTTTTCCCACAACTAGAAACAGTTGACAGAGTGGCTTACTGTCAGGCGCTGGTTCCTGTGAGGCAAGGTCCCTTTAAATTCTCTTACGGAAATGGTTGAATATGCATAAGAAGCCTCAACAGGACTCCACCCCTGGCACTATTCTCACATTGAATTGGTTGCTGTACCTGTACTGAGAATAAATAAGGGTTTTCAGTGTCTTCTGAGTCCTGTGTTTCCTTGTGTGGTGCCAGGTCAGTTGACAGCCTGACAGAAGAATAGTGTCAGTACGTATACATGGGTTCGGTGTGGTCTGCCTGCTGTCAGTGCAGCTGAGGTTCAGATGGCTTGGACTACGGGGGCAGCTGCCACGTGTCAGCCAGCTGGGAGCAGTACGGCATGTGTGCATGTGTGGGTGCGCCGGCTGCAACATCGCAGATCACTCAGCTGAGCGTCGGAGGAGCACCAAGCAGGGGAGAATCCGCTAAGAGTATAATGCCAGGTGTGGAGTATAGAGTATAATGCTGAGCATTGGAGCGGTGAGCGGGGGAGAATCCGCTAGTGTATAACACTGGGTGTGGACAAGTGACATCGTTGGCTGCACGAGCCAGGGACGACATGTGGAGAGAGTCAGCTGGTTGCAGAGAGTTGGCTGCTGCCTGTGTTTTGTGTGAAGAGCAGGCTGGCTTCTGTGAGGCATGGAGGACGCAGCAGCCAGAGGCGACCTGTCCGGGGCTGTGGGAGACCAAGAACCACTGAGTGCAGAGGATAAAGCGCAGATGGTATCGTTTTTAACTTGGCTGCAAGCCCAGTCCCGTAAGGCCCCAGAGACATCCGGTAAGGATGAGGTCGACGACGAGGCAGATGGAGGTGTCGTTGGGGGAGCACCTGGTGCTGGTGACTTGGGTGGCCCTGAACAGACCGTGAGAAGGAAGACAACACTGGGCTGGCTGAAGCCAAGGGATACCCCCTTTAGGTCCCTGGGACAGAGCACGGGGGTGGGCCAGACAGTGGAACTGAGACCAGAGGATTGGTGAGAACATCTTTGGGAGCTGGGGAATATAGGTGATGATAGCCGAAGCGTAGAGCCTGGGGAGACAACCATGGCCATGGTCAGAGAAAAATATGGGAGAAGCGGATATGTTAACCCACCTCAATCACCAGTGGGGAGGTGGCTGAGCTCCTTCCCACTCCTTCAGCACGTGGTGGTCGGTCAGGAGCTAGGCAGGGTGAGCAATGCTCCGTGGCTGTGGCAGACCAGGCCTGGCCAGTTGGCACCTATGGACCACCCCCCATTAAGGCCTCCTTTAATGGCGACCCAGGGAAGGTGGCCTTATTTTTGAGTTTGATATTGAGCCACATGGACCAGTATGAGGGACTTTATGCCATGCAATGGGATATGGTCATCGCGGTCACAGCCACTCTGGAAGGGGAGGCATCTGATTGGGTGGCCAGTCTTCACCAGTGCCATGCTCCCAAACTGTCCATGTTAGGCCCGTTCCTGGACACCTTACGCGCTCATTTTGACAATCCAACCTGGCTGTAACAATCTGCTGCTGACATCCTGGCTTTGCGGAAGCAAGGCCGGCCAGTGCAAGAATACATTAAGGATTTCAGAGCAATTGTAGGGAACCTCCCCTCCTGGCCTGAGCCCCTGCTGGTTCACCACTTTAGCAACGGGCTTGATTGTGAGTTGCAGCAGGCTTGTGTCTATGGGAGAATAGAACAGGATCTTGAGGAATGGTACAACGCTGCCACGGAACTGGAAGCTGGTCTCCGCTGGTTTCGTGGTTCCGGCCTAGGAATTTCCAGACGTGTAGAGAGAGGCGCTCCCAGGGGTGTTGGTGCACTACAAGGCTGGGGTTTCAGTGTTTCCGGTGCAACAAGGAGGGTCATCATGCTGCTGATTGCCCACAGTTGCAGTCAAGGCCAGGCCCCAGTGTGAATCCGGTGACTTCAACTCCCCGGGGGATGGCAAGCTGGGGAAAAGGGGCAAGCTCCACAATGAAATGAGCATCGCAAGTGGGTCCCATGGAGAAGCAAGAGGTGTCTGGAGTCACACCTGTCTTGACCAACGATCCGCAGTGTGGGGTGGACAGTAGTGAGGAAGACCCAATGGTAAGTGCTCCGATAACCCCCTTTTACTGTACCTGTGTCATTGGCAAAACCCGGGGCTCACGCTGTACCTTTCCAAGCATTTATTTATTTATTTATTTATTTATTTATTTATTTATTTATTTATTTATTTATTTATTACATTTTTATGCCACCCAATTCCTGAAGGACTCTGGATAGCAATAGCACTCAGATGTTATATACTGCTTATCAGAGCTTTACAACATTCCCCAAGCAGTTGCAGAGTCATCTTATTATTATGCTGAAATTAGGATTTCCTGTTTTAATGGTTATTTAATATTTTAAAATCTGCTTTAAAAATTAGGTAATGGTTAGTTGGTACACTCTGGTAGCTTTTTTATTTTTAAATTGGAACATCATCAAAAGTTATGCAATATGATTTTATCTATTGTGGTTGTGATAGCTGCCCCACCAAAGGGTAAACCAAGTCACGGAAAGATTTATTGCCTATTTCTGCCTTAAAGGATGGAATGGGGCATGCTGGAAATATTTGTAGTTGTGCTCTCATTGGTCCTATTCAGTTAACACTCCTGGCCAGATCAGCTAATGATCCTGTCAGCTCTATTTGTGCTTCTGGCATCATTCAATCATATTCTGTAAAATTTGCTATTTGACGAATAGAGAGACTTCATCCATTTTGTCCTGGAAGTACCTAATATGCCATGTCAGATTATTATCTGATGAATAGTGCCAATCCATGATATTGTTTTTTACTCTGAGAGGGGAGAAATGTACTTTATGTTTTCCCTCCAATTTTAAAGGGATAGAAGGAAGCGCCACTTTTATCACAACCATAGAAGGCCTAGTGCCAGCTTTACTCACAGTAGAGTATCTTTCAGGCCACCTCATTGATGAAGATAGGGGTCACAGAAATCGCACCCCTCACCACCACAGAGACCACAGGCATAATAGAAGATCTGAACAAAGGGCAAACATGACACCAAGGTGCCATACTTGTGGTTCACAAAGCCACTTCAGAAATGAAAGCCCACAAAATCATAGTCCCAAACCTGCACACAAACCCCAAAGTGAAGGGGACTCAGAAGGGGCCGTGGCCATGGTCATGATAGTGATAGCACCAGGGCCTACTATATAAACAGCATCACTCATGTAAAAGCACAAAACATTGACAGTGACACACAAGGTCTTTGCATGGTTGACTCTGGAGCCAGCAAACATTGCTTGCAAGAAATACTTTTTTTAAAGCCTCCAAACTCTAAAATCAAATGTTAAGGTTGCTACAGGGGTCAGTGTATTAGTAGAAGGAGTGGGGACTGTCAACATACAGGGGTTAGGTGATTTAGAAGGAGTCCTGTACCCAAGATTACCAACATTACCAACAACCTGTTAAGCACCATGAAACTTTGCAGAGATAATGGCATACAGGTTAAATTTAAAATAGATGGTGGTTATATGACTGTTCTGTTCCCCCTCTCCAGCAAGAACAGATGAACAAATGGACACCACTATGAAAGAGTTAACACTCTAGTCTTTAGTAATTGCCCTTTTGTGATAAGTACTTGGCAGTTACACAAAAAACAGTCAGCCAGTGCCAGGGAAAGGAAGAGTCTCTCCAAGCTAAAACTAAAATTCCCAAAGGGAATAACAAAAAGTGTTGGGGCTTAGGTAGCGTGATGAAGTTCTGCAACTAACTAACAACAACAACAAAACAGTACAAAACAGATTATCTTGCCCACACTCACAAGCATAGCCCAAAGAATAGGTCCATAATTGGATCATTATTGTTTGTAAGCAAATGGAGTAGACCAGACATTTCCCTGGTCATAAATCTCCTATCCCAACATGCTGTAAAACCAAAACAATTTCACTGGAATGCAGTGAAAAGACAGCTTCGTTATTTAAAAGGTACCTCTGACACAGTCCTCTTACTAGAACCTACCAAAGGGGAACTTGCCCAACTAAATGTTTTGCAGATGCAGACTGGGCAAGCCACTCAAAGTCTAGAAACATCTGGTTTTGTTATATACCTAAATAACAGTCCAATCCATTGGCAAGTTGGTAGGCAAAAATTCATTTCATGTTCAACAGTAGAGGCAGAGTATGCCTGTCTGATGCCACCAACGAGCTGATCTGGTTTGATTCACTAGTCACAAGTCTATAGGCATGCTCCTTGTGCCCAATAAATATTATGGAAGATAACCAACCAGCAATCCAAATTCAAACTCAACTACAGTTGGTCACAGGTCAAGGCATACTGACATAAAATATAAGAATGTGCATCAGATGGCAAAAAAGAAATTTATAAGCATAAAATATATTGAAACAAAAGACCAAACTGCAGATATTCTGACCAAGGCTTTGCCTATAAATCAACATGCATGTTTGTGCAAAATATTGTGTTTGTTAATGTAACTCTGTATATGACTTTGTGACTTATTGAAATTCTTTACAACATCATAAAATGGCAAGAAGGGGAAATGTCAGATTATTATCTAGTAAATAGTGCCAATCTATGATATTTGTTTTTACTCTGAGAGAGAATTGTACCTTGTGTTTTCCCTCCAATTTTTAAAGGGATAGAAGGGGTGTGGTTATCTAAACCTATAAATATGACTCTCTCACTCCCCTCAGAGCTCCTTTCAGTCATGGTTATCAAAGGAGCAAGTATGCACTAAGCATACTCGCACTATAACCAAATAAATGACCAACAGACAGTTTATGTAAATTAATGTACATAGTTTATTTACAATAAACAGTTCATCTGTTTCAACAACTATTTCATCTGGGATATTCTTGTGGCTGGAATAGCACCAGCGATTTCATCAATCTCAAATACACATCATCTAACAGGTCCCTTATGGTTAGTAAGCTATGAGTTATTGAAGGGGTCAGTAGACTAAGCCATTCTCCCAACTTACTGCTTACCAGATCAAAAATGGTTGCTAGACCTAAGCTAAAGAACTATGTTGTCTGCCTGTAAGGCAACTTCAGCCAGGATCTTTGCTCCTTGATGAACCAGGACAACATAACGTTCTGTCTACTTTTTCCTCTCTCATTCCTTCTTTAATGCACATTCCAGGGGCAAACAGATGCATCCCCTTAAGCACAGAACAGTCCCTGTGGTTATTGCTTGCATCTGTTTTCTACATTTCTGCAAAATTTTATAGTCACACAAGACCAGTAGTAACCTACAATTTTCTTTTCTTTTGAAGAACATATTGGAGCTTTTCATGGCAAGAGGTGATTTCCATTGAAAAAAAATCTATCATATAACTCAATGTTCTCCCAAGGCTGTTGGATAGTGATCTTATTTTGTTCTCAAGCTGATCAGCATAGAAGAGAAAGAGGAAATGATTGCTCTATTTCTGTTATTAAAATGTTACAATCTGTTCATTTGCTGCATTAACTTCAGTTGCTCTATTTATTCTGCACTGATGGCTGCAGTTAGTATATTTTAACTTTGACTGTAGGTGGATCATCTGATAAAATTATTTGTTGTTGGTTTCCTTTGAATCATAATTCTTGGCAAGAGAAAAATAAAGGGACTTATGCACTGACAGAAACATTCCTTTTACTAATCAACCTGGTTTTTTTTCTTTGAAGATTGTGTGGTGTATATGATTATGAGTTGTTTTTCTATGATTTATTAAGTTAATATAGTATAATCAGTAGAAGCTAATGGGTATACTTAAAAAATATAGCACAAAAGTAGAGAAAAATTATGGATATGGTTAAATGCACCCTCAGACTTGTTGAAAAAAATCAGTAAGAGGAAGGCTTGCGGAAAAATATAGTCTCCTTGAATCTAGTTTTCATAATATCAGAATATAGACCTTTTCATATCATACCTTCACACAGGACAGTTTTCATCTCAAATAAAATATTTGCTTTCAGGAAGTCAGTATTTATCCTCAGGCATAAAACATAGTGACTTTGGAAGCTTCAAAAGAGAAATTGGCAGAAGTCTGGTTCAGATAAGTATTAGTTGCATTACAAAATATTCAAAATTGCAGGGTGGAATTGTACACTGGAAGCAATGTGACTTTGGCTAGATATCAGTTACTCAGTAGCATGTAAGTTTTATCTATATCCAAGCTTTCTAGAAGCAACTGCACAAGGGATATGAGATGATGACTGCAATGAATGGAGTAGTTTCTTCTACAACGGAGCTTCCTAGCAGCAACTGTGAGAGGACAAGGGATGAGGGGGTAGGGGGAAGAATGATGAGAGTAGCATTGTGGCATCATGCTGCAAGGTTCACTTTCCTTCTGCATGCATTTTGATGTCACATACATGATCTGTATGAAGAAGCTTATGGCATAACACTGCAGCACTGCTTTCATCATTCTGACAAAATCAATTAAAGACGGTGGATAGCAGTGGGATTTCTGGAGGGGTCTCCATAGTAAACACAAAACATTGCATTAGGTAAGCCTTTAATCTGATTCAGCATAGCATTTTTGATGTTCTTATTTTCTTCTTCGCATAAGACAGCTTCCTTATTGTTATATTCTAGTTGTTATGGAAATTAAATGGCTTATTTTCTAACATTCTTGATCCTTAAAGAAAATTAGTTTGAGCTTCCGGGTTGGCACTGCAATGCCGAAGACAGTCTTTTTAGACTGTCAGCCCTCTGATCTATAAAAACCTTGAAAACAGCGTAAATCAGATGTTTCGAGGTTTGGAATCTCCCCCTTCGGGCGAAGAGGGGGAGGTGAGCAGTTGGACATGGGTAGAGCTCCCCATGAGCCCTAATCATTTAAATAGTTGCTCAAAGGGTGAGAGCTCCCATCTAGGATCGACGGACTCCAGATCAACAGGGGCTTACCTGCTGTTTGCGAGACCAGGCTCTGCATCCACTCCAAAAGAGAAAGGAGTTGGAGGTAGAGATAGGGAAGAAGGAGAAGGAGCTTATAGCGAATCCAAATGATAGCAAAGTGAAGGAGGCAATAAAATTATTAAAGATACAGTTTAATATGCTGATGGCTGACCAGGTGACAACAAATTTACAATATGCTAAACATAATACTTTTTATAATGCTAATAAACCAGGCAGATGGTTAGCATATATGTTAAGAAAAAAACAAAAATCATGTATGATAGAGAAAATAGAATATAAAGGAATGGAAGTATATCAGCAAAATATTATTAAGAAGGCTTTTTCAAAATTCTATGCTAAATTATATGCTAGTGATACAATTCAAAGTTCAGAGATAGACAGATACTTGCAGGGTATGAATGCTCCTGTGGTGACATAGGAACAGAGGGAAGGACTGAATCAATTAATAACATTTGAGGAAATTATCTTGGCAATTAAGCAATTAAAAATTGGTAAAGCTCGGGGACAGATGGCTTGACAGCTACCTATTATAAAAACTTGCAGTTCGAAACGATAGAACCAATGAAGGAAGTATTCAGGACAATTCAAAGGGGAGGGAAGGCACCTCAATCGTGGAGCACAGCTTTTATAACATTGATCCCAAAAGAAGATCAAGATCTTAGTCAACCAAAGAATTATAGGCCAATATCTCTTTTGAATACAGATTATAAGATATTTGCAAAGATATTAGCAAATAGGTTAATGCAGATTATGCAACAGATAATTCACGATGATCAAACAGGATTCATAACAGGAAGACAAATGAAACATAATGTAAGACAGATA
>JANHGC010008545.1:0-11042 GCA_027560395.1 Boaedon fuliginosus
ATAGACTGAATTATGATATTCTTTCCGGTTCAGCCAACCCTGCAATTAGGCGTAACGGTTTAGAAAACCATCCCTGCTTCCATGGTATCCTTCGCTTCTGATGCCACCAGCGACATGCCCTAGGTCTCTGCCAAAGCCATGGCATCCTCAGGGGTGATGAGGGGAGCACATGGCTCCGTAACTGGGATGGGGAGTCCTCGGACTGTAATAGGCTTGTTCCTCTCCCATTTAAGGGATCCAAGCTATTTTGAGAGGTACTGGTTCCTTTTATCCTTGAGATGGGAGGCAACAGAAAGGTCCTCCCCTCAAGGCAACTACAGCACCTCCAGACTCCTTATTTTCTCCAAAGACCTCAGTCCTTTCATCCCTTCTGGCCTTGCAACAAGGACCAGCCCCCCCTCCTTCAACAGGGGCCATGCTCCAGTCAGGCAACCAAGGCACCAGAAGCCCAGGCAACGTCATCAGCCTAGACCCTTCAACCCAAGACCCAATGCCAGGGACTGCCAATGACTATGGGGCTGGAATTTCCCAACAGGTAAGAAGCCAGCCCGCCTTTTTTTCCCCATCACCGTTGGGTGGCAATTACCTCAGACAGGTGGGTAAAGGACACTGTGGGTTGGGGCTACAGTCTAGTCTTCGCCTGCTCTCCTCGCCCGAGGTTCATCCTGGTCAAAAGACCTTCCTGTACTTTAAAACACCTGAGGACAATGTCAGCCATTGAACACCTGTTGGACATGGCCACCTTGGAATGGGCCCCCACCTTCAACAGGGCCAAGGGGTCTACTCACATTTCTTCATAGTACCCAAGATGTCGGGAGAGACAAGACCCATCTTAGATCTCAAATGGGTGAACAAGCACTTGACCCGACCCCATCCCTAGATGGAAACCCTCAGATCGATCCTTCATCCCAGCCAGAGAGGAGACATTGTGGCCTCCCTGGATTTAAGGGATGCCTACCTTCATGTTCCCATCCTCCCGGGTCACAGACAGTTTCTCAGATTTTGTTATAACAGCTTTCAATTTCAGTTCTGGGACCTTCCCCTTGGTTGGCTTCAGTGCCCAGAGTTTTCACAAAGTTGTCAGTCACTGCAATTGCCTATTTTCGTCTGCAGGGGGTGACCTCCTTTTCTTACCTTGATGACATCTGGGTCCTTTGTCTTCAGAACAGGACAGGATTCTTCCCCTGGTGACCCAGGTCCTTCACGGGGAGAGATCAGACATTTGCTCCTTTCCAAGCTCCTGGACATGTTGATTTCTTGTCCCAGAATTGTCCCTCAGGCAAAATTCCATTAAAAAGCCCCCCAAAGTCTCCTCATTCCCTTCCAGCCCCAGGTAGCCCTTCACAAGAAGAAATGGATCAGCCTGAACAATCAGGCTCGGGAGGATCTTCTTTGGTGGGCCAGCCCTCTGAACCTCTCCCAGGGATCTCCCATCTCAGTGGACAGTCAACAGGCCCTCTAAATAGATGCCAGTCTAACAGGTTGGGGCACCAAACGTAATCACATCACCACCCAGGGCACATGGTCCCTGACTCAATCACGAAGACACATTGTCTTCCTAGAGCTGCAGACAATCCTCCTGGCGTTGAAGGAGTTTCGTTACCCCATACCTCATGCTCATGCCCCATACCTCATGTCCTCACATTCACAGACAACATCTGTGCAATGGTGTTCATCAATCACCAAGGGGGCACCAGATCAAAAACTGCACCTTCTGTCCAGACAGCCCTTCCAGTGGGTGGAACGCCATCTGTCTTCAGTTCAAGTGGAGCATGTGCCCGGCAAGAAAAACATTGTGATGGATTGGCTCAGCAGCTTGTGTCTTGAGGAAGGGGAATGAAAACTTCACCCGGAGGGGTTCTGGAGTCTGTCCCAGTGCTTCGGCACCAGGGCCCTAGACTTGTTTGCCTGCCATTCCTCCACCCAACTCCCCCTCTTCTTCAGTCGCTAGCCCTGCAGCCAGGCCACAGGAACAAACACTCTGCTTCAGCCATGGCCCGTGGCCATCTTTACACCTTTCATCCTCACAAGATCCTTCCCAGGCTGACGGAGAAGGGCAGAAGAGAAAGGGCAGAAGTTTCCCTGATAGCCCCTTTTCTGGCCCCAATATCTATGGTTTCCAGACTTCCTTGAACTATGCATCTTCCCTCCTTATCCTCTCCCCTCCTGGCCTGACCTCCCCTCTCAGGGTTCCTTCATCCAACCCGACCTCCAGCGCCTCCACTTAAGGGTATGGAGGTCGAGTAGCTCTGACTAACCACTTGGGAGTATTCAGCTCAGGTAGTAAATACCCTAATGGTGGGTCACAGAGCTGCCACTAATTGGTTACATAATTCCACCTGCAAGGTCTTAAATAAGTGGTGGGTGGCCAAAGGGATCACCCCAGAAAGACTCAAAACTAAGGACCTACTAGCCTTCCTCCAATCAGGGATCGAACTGGATCTTAGCACTTCCACCTTGAGATGCCAAGTATCCCCTATCTCTGTGGTTCTGGGTTTCCCCGAGGGTTCTTCCCTTCTTCCCATCCCCACATAAAAAAAAAATCCTCCATGAGGCTGCCCCTCCTGAACCCTTTCCCAGCTCCTCGGGCTCTCTCCTGAGGCTCTCTCCTGAGTCCTTGTCCTTCAGGCCCTGGCCAAACCTCCCTCAGAGCCAATGGCCACTTGTTCCCTAAGGGACCTAACCTTGAAGACCATTTTCCTCCTGGCCATTGTCTCGGCCAGGATAGTCTCAGAGCTAGTGCTCTCTCGGTGCCCCTCCAGCTAGTCTCCCTCCATAAGGATAGGGTAGTTTTGCACACCGACCCTTCTTTCATTTCAAATTTAAAAAAAAATAATTCGGTTTTTTTCATAGAGAAGCAGAGGTTATTCTTCCCTCCTTTTTCTTCTCCTTCTTCTGCCCAAGAGAGAACTTAGCACACCTTGGACGCATGTAGGGCGTTCCTCTTTTATAGGTATAGAACCACTATCTTTCATAGGACGGAGGCCCTCTTCATTTTTGTTCTGTCAAAGAAAGAAGGGGTTAAGGGCAACTTCCACCACTATCTGTAGGTGAAGTCAGGAGGCCATAGCGGCCGCCTATGTGGTCCTCTCCAGGGGTGCTGCCTTGTTGGCAGCTTCTAAGCCTTGGACCAAATCTGCAGGGCCGCCACATGGAATGTTCTGCATTCAGTCATTAGGCACTATAAGATTGATTCTTATGCTCCCAATGATCTATTTTTTGGTAGAGGGGTCCTCCAATTAGTTACATCGGCCTCTCAGTCAGCCCACCTGTAGGCTTGCTAGGGTATTGCACCCATTCCTACATCACCGACCCTGTTATGGCTTTCACTGGAGAATGGGGAGTTGGTCACTTACCGTGAACTCCCATTCTCAGTGGAGACATAACGGGCTCGGTGCCCTGCCCTGTTCTGACTTTGGGGTTGGATGTTCCAAAGATTTGTTCCTGGTTCCTCGGCCAAGACTTCTGTCCCTAAGTTCTTCTTGTTTTTTTCATAGAAGTATTGTTATGCGGTTGTATTTTTCAGTCCTGTCAATAAAATGGTTTTATTTTGCTATTGGTGGAGCTCTGGTGTCCTGTATATTTATTTTCTGGGGTACTAATGCTTTGTTTCAGCTAGTCACATCTGGGGATGCAGAGGGGAGCTTCACCCCTTTCAAGAGTTGGCTTTGTCTGACCAGGGGGCGGAGCCCATTCCCACATCACCGAGCCCATTATATCTCCACCAAGAATGGCAGTTCACGATAAGTGACCAACCCCCCAATCTTTAAATAAATCTCTAACAAGCTCATTGCTAGAAAACCTAGTAAAAGATATTGTGATCTCTGAGCAAGAGACAACATGGACTATCAGTTTTAAAAGATGGAAAGTAGATCCTCTAGAGCCATCCAATTATTTTGCTTAATTCTTTCTACTTTACGTTTGAAATCCTTTTGCCTGTTTCTATAATAGAATGATCATTTATGTATTAACAAGAAAGAGGACAAAAGAGGGCACAATTTTGCATAAATATACATGTTAATTTATTAGATGCAAACTTTGAAATAGTTGATATAATTTACATAAAAATGCAATCTGTCTCACAGTTATGGAAAAGATTTTATTTTGACTTGAATTCTGATGAATAGAAAACATGTAACTACATTATTCTGGAAATGAGTCAAAAGTATGCATATCTGTATGCATTTATTTATTGATTCATTTATTTATCACATTTGTATCCCACTGTAATTTCCAAGGATTTCTAGCAGTTTACAACAATGTATAACAGCAATAAATAATTCATACATTAAAATAACAACAATAAAATCTCATGTTAAAATAATTTAACTCCTTTTAAAATAGAACAACAAACTTAATCAATAACCATAGGTAGCTTCATCCTAACCTCGCCCCAAAATACCCTCCAGAAGAGCTGCAACTTCAGAATGCTACTAAGGAAAGGATAGTTTAAACTTCTAATGGAAGTTTAAATATCTGAAGTATCTCTTCATGAAAAGGTAGGGGGGGGGCTGAAAAAAGTCAGAAAAGTAAAATGACAACAACCTTTTTCTCCCCTTCCTTTTGTCTCAAAGGTTTGTAGAGCAGTTCTAAGACCAACACTGGTGGTAGGTCCTCAATCACTTAGTGCAGCTACCTGGTTAAACAAAACCTCTTGCAATAACAACAAGAAAAAAGGAACCATGGGTAGAATTGAGTCAAATTGTGAAACTGTTTAACCCTTTGTTAAAAAAAGATGTGAAATTAACGGCTTCTTTCCTTTAAATATGCATAATTTTAGAAGCTGCAAATTTGAGCCCTTAGGTGGATGCTACTAATAATGATCAAGTCACAATAGGCCAGGAGGAATACCACATGAAGAGATTTCACGTTTGAAGATGTTATTTGCATTGGAAGAAAATTCCCCTTAGCTATCTGCAGCCTTTAAAAAATGTGCATATTAAATATAAATATGCATTTTTAACATCACATCTACTTTTGATCTCTCTACTCATGGGAATGTCTTTAAAGAAAGGAGCAAATGTATGGAATTCTTTTTCAAGAGGGGTGGCACACTCTGAGTCCTAAATTATGTCCTCAGATAAAAATTATACAGAGCAAAAAAAAAATTTATACAAAAATAGACTGTTCCATTTTTCCCCCCAGCATAATTCTTTCAACCATACTCTGAGAAAATTACTTGAAAACAGAGCAGGATTTTGCAACACAAAGGAAGGGCTATTTATTGTTCAATGGTTAGATTTTACATCCTCAGTGAAAAGTCAGCACATCCCAACCAGGGGAATTGGAGTTACCATAGCTAAAATTTTAAGTCAGATTTGTCCATATATGTTAGATTTTTTTTTCTCTATACTCCTTTCGTATCTGGAGAATGGTAGTTTAACAACTTTATTATTTGGTATTGTCCTGTTCTTTTCACTTGTGGTTTACCCCTTTAGTTCTTGGACTAAAGCAGTCTTAAACTTTTGCAAATAAAATCAATGTATCTTTTAATGTGACATACTTTTTATCCTGACAGGGATACAGCAGGACAGAGTGCATTAAAGAGAAATAAGCTAACAATTTAGAACAGAAGGTGAGCAATTGGAGCCTTTTAAATAAGTTAGACTACAACTCCCCTTGTCCTTTCTCACTAGCCATGTTGACAGATATTGATGGAAGCTGAACTCCCAAAATCTGGGAGAAATTAAAACTCTAGTTTTGGCTTAAATTATACTACCTACTTTTTATCATGAACTCTGCCACACCACTCTGTCCTTTTGATCTGCAAATAAATCTAGTTGTGCACAACTGTAGTACTGTCTTATGTCTAAAGGTAGTATGTAGTATGTAGCCATACCCATGTAGTATGGCTGTATTACTATTATTCCTCTCATCTTTTCTACTACCTTTCTCCTATTGGTATCTTGTGATTATACTAGGTGATGATCCGGGGGTTGCCTGGGTAATTTTTTATGGGGCTGCCATGTTCCTCCCTCCCTCCTCCTTTCCTCCCTTCCTCCTCCCTCCCTCCCTCCTCCCTTCCTCACTTCTCTTCCCTGCCATCTTCCTTCCGCCATTTCTCCTTCATTTCTTCCTTTGTCCCTCCCTCCTTCCTTATCTCTCCCCCTGTGTTCCTTCTTTCCCCCTCATCCTTCCTCCCTCCCTCACTTCTCTTCCCTGCCATCTTCCTTCCTTTGTTCTCCCTTCCATTCTTCATCCCTCCCTCCTTCCCTGCCTGCTTCGTTCTTCACAGGGAATGCTGCAGCCTACTATTCCCAATGTTCTTTGCCCGATTTGCATGCCTTGCCTCTATTGGCTGGAGAGCTTCTGTTGCTTGTAGCTCTATGCACATATGCAGTAGAGCTTGACAGTGAAATGTCAGGGGAGGTCCATTTCAGCACCATTTTTGGGGGGTAAAGAAGCCAAAAACCCATTCGTGACACACCCCCCCCAGTGCTCATCTGGAAAGTGCAAGGTATGTGCCTGGAAGGTTTGGGCCAGATTGGTGCAGGCATGGAAGAGCCTATTCAGCACATACCCACAAACCCACACTCGTACACTTCTCTTTTATAGATATAGATTACTTTGTTGTTTGTATGTATACTGAGAACTTATGCACTAAAGACAAGTTCCTTGTATGTCCAGTCATACTTGGCCAATAGTTCTACTCTACTCTACTCTACTCTACTCTACTCTACTCTACTCTACTCTACTCTACTCTACTCTACTCTATTCCTTTGCATCCAATAATTTTAGTGCTCCAATGAAGCAAAATAAAAAAGAATCCAATATTCAATGGCTCTATCCTGGCAAATTTTGCGCTGTGTATTAACTGAGTATATAGGTATAGAAGCCATCAAAACTAGATTTAAAGCTTTGTTTATAAGTCAGACTGATGAAGAACGGAAAAAAGACACATGGTAAGCAGCCTTTCTCATGAGAACAGGAACATCTATGAACACAGAGTGACATCACTGTTAAGTGAGTTTCCTTTGTGCAGGAATACAGAGATAAAACACTATCACCACTACCCTACAAAACTTGCTTGCAGCAGATGCTGTAGAAATTCAATTTTTAGGATTTTTGTAGCACACTACCGTTGGGGTGCTGTTATCATGCAATAAGCAAGAGTATGCATAGCAACTGAAGGACATAACATTTGTTAAGTGGCAGGATTCTTTAACATCACTGGAAACAACAGATTAGCTCCCCTTTTATGCCATGAAATAACAGGACTCTAAAAGGTTTGATATCATTTAATCTAATACAAGTTTCTGCTTTTATATTGAGTTGCCTTTTGATATAAAGCAAAAACCTAATTTGTTATTCATGGATCTCAATATTTATCTGTTTCATTGACTTTTGTTACATTTATTCATACTTCTGACATGATTAGATATCTGATAGAGAACATTTACAGGATAGTTTCACGTTCTGAGGTCACAACTCGGTAGCCAAATACTGGCTTAAGCCTTCAGTAATCATTTATTGAAGCCCAAAAAGCTATTAAATCAAAACTTACCATACAAACGAGTTTAGTTCCTCTGATAACTGCAGTTTTGTCAAACCATTTCTTTTTTAGAAAAAAAATCCATCATATGAAGTCAAATATCATGCTTCAGAGGATTTGTTGATTAGTCAAGATAGTCAGAATAAGATTCCTGCTATCCTACCATCCGGTTATATTGCAACTGAGTTTAATTTTCAGTTTTGGCAATCTGTCTCTTGAAAGCAAAGGGCTAAAGTAGAAGGAATCAATGGCCTATTCCAGCAAAGCGACTCTCCCAAAATATAATCTGTGTAGATGTGACCTATCAAATGCAAGTGCTTTTAGCTCCATTGATTTTGGCGAGAGAGGTTTAACCAAAGACTTCATACTTTGAAGACTTATACTTCAATTATCCTATCCTATCCAATCCTATCTGGATTGTGACCAATAGCTGAAGTAACAAGACAAACCCAATCATGTCTACTAGGCTGTATTTCAAATAGAGGTAGCATTGATCTTAATGTGTTTAAATTCACTCCCTTGTGTATGCTGTGTTTTTCTTATTCTGGCCCTGCAAATTTACCCAGATCTGATTGTTTTAATACAAAGTGGTAAATAGAAGCTAAAGGTGAAGACGACTGCTAGCCCAACAAAGAATGCTTCTGCTCATGGCACAGTGGAGATGGGCTTTGTGGGTGCTGAAAGCTTTTGCTTCCAGATGAATAGAGAACAACTGGCACTCTCTATCTTCAATGACAGCTGAATGGCCTTTACAGCTTTTCCAACCAGGTGGGAAAGGGGAACAACTGGCATTCATAAGCTTCAGTGACTTCAATTATCTTTAAAATGCATACTACCCAACTGCCTAGAAAACAATTGACATGAAGATGCCACAGCAGGGAGGGAGGTGCTTTGGCTGCCAATGTATTTTGGGATTCAGTTCTAGATATTGGTTATTACAACTCATGAGCTGTGCTTGGAGGCTGGATTTCTTCAGGACCATCTATTCCAGCTAGAATTTGCCCATCTGATACAGGGTGGAAAAGAGGACAAGCTGTGAGTCTTTATCTGCCAGGAGATAAGACAGGTATAATGGTATATAATGTGAAGATGATCTTGGGAAACAAGGCAAAGAAAGGCAGCCAAAGGAATGGTCAGATTAAAGGCAACTTGATTTGGAGAAGGAAGCAGCTCAGAAGGGACCCTCCTTAGTTCTTTGGGCTGTAAAGGGTTTCTTTCAAGATTCTATTAATGTAAGTAACTCTACAGTAAAGAATAATCTGACTATTTTCCTATCTGGTCTGCCTTGCTGAACGATATTGATCTTGCAAGGCTGGAAGTACATTTCTTCTCCACATCCCCTCTACAGCCCAAGAAGCTAAAGAAGATCCTTCTAAACCTCTTACCCTGCCATATTCCTGTTGGTGGTGAACTTACTGTATCTTGTGTCTGATCATTTCCTTGGCTGTCTCTTTGCCCAGTCTCTGAAGGTCATCTTCACATACTATTATAACAAGTGAATACTCTGAAACAAGAATGATTCCTCCTAATACTGCAGAAAATTGCTAAACCCCTGCTTTTCTGTGAAGCTTTTGCGACTGAAGAACAATATTAAGAGAATTAGTTCCTCGAGTTCCCCTTTTGGGTGAAGAGAGGTGGGGTATAAATCTAATAAATTATTATTATTATTATTATTATTATTATTATTATTATTATTATTATTAATTATAGTGATATTTTGCCTGTAAATTGGAAGGAGGGAGTACTATTATATGCACTGGGCTATTATGGTTATTTTATCAATCTAAATAAGAATAAAATTTAAAGTACAAAAATCACCAAGTTGGAAGGGATCCCACCCTAAGTCCTTAACTGGCTGTCAGTATACCTAATTCACTACTAAGCCATTACTATATTGTAGCCAGTATTTAAAGTTCTTTTAGAAGGAATTTTCTATTCCGTTTTATTATCAAAAATCATCTACCAATAGGAAATGTTGCCTTTTTTGTGTGTGCAGTTTTTGTGTACGGGTTTGAGTTTTGTAGTCTGGAGCAACTGAAAACAAAATGATTTCCTGTCTAGTTATAAGCCTCTGAATTTCTAGAGGGAAGTTATTTCATAACATAGGCCTGTGATGGAAAAGTCGTGCCTTCAAACCTCTGCTCTCTCCTCTCATTAAAGTGGGGTATTAAAAGCAGCTCCTGAACAAATTACCTTCTTGGATGGGTTTAATACCTGAAAAGCTTGTTCTGGGGGAAAGCACTTCAGATTTTTCAACATATTTTCATAAAATTAAACATATTCCACTCCTTCACACTTTTTGTAAGTGACTTGCTCTTTATGTCTCAGTTTCCTTCTCTTCCTCTGAACATGTTTCAAGAGAGTAGGTGTCGGCAACCCTTGGCTACAGAGCTGCATGCAGCTCTTTGGGCCCTCTGCTACGGCTCCCTGTCCCATCACTGGCTGGCTCTGCCCCTCACCCTCCCCTCCCTCCCCACCTGGCCTGAGAAGGTAAGGGCAATGGCAGGGGATGGAGAAGTGGCCGGGGCTGATTTTCCGGCACCTCACTCTTGCTAGAGATTCTTCCAGTCCGTGCCCAGCTAGAAAGGGTCTCCCCACTCATGTGCACCCTCCCAGCCCTGCCAGCGAGGGTCACAAGAGGAGAAGGAGGGGAGAGGAGGATGGAAGCCTCCACCAAAGCTCATGCTCATTCCTCAGCCAGCCCAGATTTCCAAAAAGTTGCCAAAAAGAATGAAAAGGAGTAGCAAAGAGTCCCAAGGACAGCTTACAGAGAGAGACAGAGACAGAGACAGGCATACAGAGATACAGAGATACATAGAGAGAGACATTGAGAGAGACACACACAGAGATACAGAGAGGAAGTGGGGGGAGAGAGACATAGAGACATAAACAGATACAGAGAGAGGGGGAGAGGGGGAAGATAGGGAGAAGGGAAGAGAAATACAGACAGATCAGGAGACAGAGATACAGAGAGGGAGGGAGAGGGAGAGGGAGATACAGAGAGGGGGGATAGAGGGGGGATAGAAAGGGGGTGTGGGGAGAGAGTGTCACATAAAAATGTGCCTTGTGTACTACCCCCAATGTGCCACTAGGTGGAAGCACACCTGATGTTCCACTTTGGGCACCTACAGAAGGAGGACTGCCTCCCACCTATATAGAGGGATTCCTTCCCCTTACCAAGAGTTTCCTTTAACATGCTCTTAGCTGTGCAGACATGCTTGGTGCATGTCTACTTCTATTTACTCTATCTATATTCTAAATAAAGTATCTTACCTTTGAGCATCTGCCACTTGTGGGGTCAATAGCAGCCTCAACTAGCTCTCCATCTCTAACATATAGAGAGGGCAAGAGAGATACAGAGAGAGGGGGAGATAGAGAGGGAGAGTGGGAGGGAGAGATATACAGAGATATAGAGAGATGGGGAAGAAAGAGGGAAGGATAGAGAGGGAGAGAGAGATACACAGGGGGGAGGGGGAGATGATAGATAGATAGATAGATAGATAGATAGATAGATAGATAGATAGATAGATAGATAGATAGATAGATAGAT
>JANHGC010008545.1:74781-84920 GCA_027560395.1 Boaedon fuliginosus
CAGGGAGGCTGGAGATGGTTCTAATATCAACAGGGAGCGAGTTCCAGAGAGACGGCGCCCCCACCGAGAAGGCCCGTAATTCTAAGTCTGCTTGCTTAAGAGCCGTCACTTTAAACATTTCAGTTTTAATCTCATTTCATACAAATGCACCCTAAAAATGCTGTGATTTTTCAACTGATGCCAGTCTAGTAATTTTAAAGAAAAATTGGAACAAATCCAAGAGACAAACAATTGCAGATTTATATTTATAATCTCTGGACATGATTTAATTTAGCCATAAGAAGCATCCGGAGACATATTTCAATGTAATGCAAGAAATGATCAGATATATTCTGAAGAGGAGTAGCCTATAGTAAATTAGTGGATTTTTATAGGATCATCACCTCACCAAAATATTCCAGCTTTCCTATAGCTTGTTAATAAATTAGGATGTGTCTCATATTTGAAGAAAAATTAGGTAATTCACAGATGAAATGCTGCTAAATGCATTTGAATTTCATTTAGTCTGTAGATCTACTGCCAAATCAGCTGTAAATCTGAATATTCTTTTAAACGTTAGTTTAGTGACAGTTCAAAATTACAATGTCACTGAAAAAAAGTGACTTTGACCGTTTTTCACAACCATTGCAGCATCTTTGTGGTCACATGATCCAAATTCAGATGTTAAGCCACTGACTCATATTTATGACAGCTGCAATGTCCAAGGGTCATGTGACCACCTTTTGCAAACTTCTGTCAAGCAACATCAATGGGGAAGCCAGATTCATTTAATAGCTGTGTTACTAACTCACAATTGCAAGGACTCACTTAACAACAATGGCAAGAAAAGTTGTAAAATGGGGCAAAACCCACTTAACAAATGTTTCATTTAGCCACAGAAATTTTGGGCTCAATGGGAGTCATAAGTTGAGGACTACCTGTATTATACTCCAGTCTGCTCTCTTAATAATACAGCTAATTCAGTTGCCACACTGAATACCTATAGGAAATGATTGCAGTATGTGTACCAATGGGCAGGGGAGTAATGGTGTATGAAGCTTGTGTGCATGCATACATGTGCAGGGTGGCAGTGTGATGCCAAAGTTGTCACAGGTAGTCCTTGACTTACAACCACAATTGAGTCCAAAATTTATGTTGTTAAGTGAGTAATTTATTAAGTGAGTTTCCCCCTATTTTACAACTTTTTTTTTGCCACATGTGTGAAGTGAATCACTGCAGTTGATACATTAGTCATACAGTTGTTAAATGAATCTGGCTTTCCCATTGTCAGAAGGTTGCAAAAGCTGATCACATGACCTCAGGACATGGGAACCATCATAAATAGGAACCAGTTGCCAAGCATCTGAATTCTGATCATGTGACCACGAGGATGCTGCAATGGTCTTAAGTGTGAGTCCTAAGTCCCTTTTTTCAATGCCGTTGTAACTTTGAATGGTGACTAAATGAACTGTTGTAAGCAGTAAACATGAATATTCTGATTATGAATAAGTTGGCAACAACATACTTGTCAGTTTAAGTACTTTATTTTGGCAGCCCCATGAACCGTAAAGTGTTACTTTACGAGATATGTTTTCAGAGATGTTTTTCTTTCTTTTTTAAAATGTGACATTCGTCAGGCAAAAAATTTCACATCATGGCAACAACGTAATTTCCTAGTGACCAGTGATCAAACTAAAGCTTGGAGTTAGCTAATCATTAGTACCTGACTTTGTTATTGAGTTCGGATCAATTGACTGCTTAAGTGTGGTCTCACTGATTTCTAACAGTTTTGTATATGCATGGCCTTTAATGAACTTTAAAAAAAAGACTAATCAAAATGGGTTTTTGGAGTGAGAGATATTGGATCAGCCTTTTAGCAACACTTCTTATACAGGATTTGGGATAGACATGTTCTCCTACAATCAGTGTGGAGTTGCCTATGCAACATTGTAGTTCTCTCCTACATGTTGGAAAATTTCACTTCTAAACATAATATATGAGAGTGTACCAGAAACGGATATTACTACTCAGTCATAAGGGTCCATGGGAAATGGGCAAGGGGTGGTGGTTGTGTGAGGTATCAAATGACAAAATGTGTAGTATATGCTGTAAGTTCCATCCTTTTGTAAATGAATCTTAATGTCGTGTGCAAGTGCCCATTCCTGGACTGGGAGGCTCTGCTCACTGTCACTCATGCTTCCCATCTGGACGATTGCAATGTGCTCTATGCAAGACTGACTTAAAAGCTTTAGCTATAGCAGCACAAGTAGTCAATAGTACTAGTTATTCAATTTATGTATTACCATTACTTTGCGAGCTGTATTGGTTCCCAAGATGGTTCCTGGTGAATTTCAAGGTGTTGGTTGTTACCTTTAAAGCCCTTCAAAGCTCAAGACTGGGTTACTTGAGGGACTGCCTGTCCCTGGTTATTTCTACTTGCCCAGTCCAGTCTGGTAGGATAGGTAATCTTTAGGTCCCATTGGTTAAGGAATGCTGTTTGGTAGGGCCCAGAAAGTATAATTTTTCTGCCATAGTCCTATGAAACATCCTCTTTTCAGAGATTAGGATAATCCCAACCTTGTTGGTCTTTCATGAGTCCCTAAAGATCTGATTCTGTGCTCAGGCCTGGGGTATGTATATGAAAGGATACATCTTCTGATTACATTAGCATTGATACTTGTGATTTTTTTTTCAGCAGGCATGCATTTAAATGTTTGTATTTATGCTATATTTTTTAAATTTAATTTGCCATTTAGAATCGCTTGTTGAGATGGGTGGCTACATAAATTGCATACAATAAATAAATAAATAAATAAATAAATAAATAAATAAATAAATAAATAAATAAATAAATAAATAAATAAGGCGTCCAGCATTGAAAGGGATTTTCCATTTCACTGAAAATTTTTAAAAATGCACAGTAGTTTCCATGCTACAGTAAAACCATGTTTTATCATATAATGTTCCAGATCATTCAGTCAGATTTTATTTCTGCTAGAGTTATCTGAATCAAATTAACTTGTTTCTGAAGACTTAGATGCTTAAACTGTATCAGGGATATCTGAATCTTTCTAATCTGCAGTGATTTATGACAAGCACATAGCAGGTAGAAACAGATCTGTTTATCAATTGCAGAATGATTTGCAGTAGATAGCAAGAGTTTCTAAATCCCAGTTGTTTAATAAAAATACATACCCTCCCTCTCTCCCCCAAATTAGATTGTTGGAATGAAGAAAGCTTGTGAAAAATCCCAAAGGTTTGTGCTTATGTGTGTAGAAGGATCATACTAGTTTTGATGTGAAAACAAATGCATGGGTTCAGACAGGTATTCAAAGTCCTTAATCCTGAATACCCTCAGAAAGCACCCTTCGCCTACTAAGGTGATGCTAGCAGTTATATCTGCCTCTGCTGGTGCATCTTAAGGTTTTATCAAAAAGCAGATCAGTCTGTTAAGCCTAAACTCTCTCCAACCTTAATACCTGTGCTGGTTTATTAGCTAACGTAGTATTGTACTTAACTATATGCACTTGTCACACAATGTATGCTTTTAAATTCTGGTGCCTGCTTTTCTTCTAAAGGTATCTTAAAATTTGCAACAAAACAAAAAACTTTATCTAATAAATAAACAGATCTTAAGATACATTACACTTCAATACAGTGAAAACACCCTGAACACGCATAGTGACAATTTACACATTTTTCCATTCAAGTATAATAAATGGCTGAGACACAGTAGAGATCTTTTGTTTGGCTTACACTTTCACTTCCAATGGCTGGCCAACTTCCTAATATGGAAACCATAACTGAAGAAGTACATACTAAAGCTCTCACATTTATTAAATTTTACATTTATTAAATTTCCAGGGCTTGTTCTTTCAGGATCTGCAAAATAAACATAATCTGTTTAATACTTTTTTAAAAAAAAAGAGAGATGTAATTAGCTAAAGCATCTCCTAACATTATTTGGTCTGAGGCATATCCAATTTCTGCAAAGCTAAAACTGATTGATGGCCTAAAGTTGCTTTCAAAAACTACTGTCTATTGTCTATTGTCGCTTAATGGAAAGTATAATATGCTTGGCACAGAATGCAGAATTGGGATTGCCATCAAACCAAGCCAGTAGAAAATAACCCTTCAACTCTATAGTGACTTCAGCATGAGATTTAAGACTCCAATTCAAGTTTAATTACTTTTGATGTAAGTGAAGATAGAAAATCTGTTGCTATCCTTCCCCATTTGTGCTGGAATGCAAAGTGGTCCATCATTTATGAAGAAAAGACAGTTTACCAATCAATTTATTTCTACTGTGAATTCTTGCTGGTTCGATAATTAATCTGGATTTAAATAATATACCCACTGCATATTACACAGAAAGTTCTAGTAGTCTAATAGATGATCCTAAATGTTTGAAAAAGTCATGTTTTCCGAGAACTATATTTGAGACTTTTTTTTTTTGCTTAGTATATGATACTGGGCAGCAAGGTTTCTCTTACAAAGGGAAAACCCTGCTCCCTTTTAATTGTAATTCTTTGTGTGACTTGAAAAAAACTTTTGTAAGTATCAAAGTACTCTCACAATGTTTCGCCTATTGGATAGAAGACATACTGTAGGGGAAAAAAGGGGTTTAGGCAAAAAGGAGCCCACATTTCTGCAGATTCCTCTACATTATTCTTTAATAAGATAAATGAGGTTACATCCCTGATGTAACTACAAATCGCATTTCACATATCAGAATTCTTTTAAAGATCCCCACATTTCAAGGTAGAGACCAGAGGTTAGATAGAGTTTATTATGGTTGCAGGCCAAATCATTCTGAGAGAGTATTTTTTTTTATTTGTGCTGCACTAGATGCCATCCATTAACATAATGAAATTGGGAGAGGGTACTTTAGAAGTACTTCAAAATAAATCGAAGTAGGCCTGTTGCACGCACAAATTCAAAATCCAAATTAGTTCAATGGAAGGGTTAACACAAAGTTTATATAAATATGTATTTGAAGTTCTTCATATATCTCAGAGATGTCTCAGAGACAACATCTCAGATGTTAAAGCAAGTTGTTAAGAACCAGCAAATGGAGCAGCAGAAAAATTACGGAGGGGGAGACATAGTTGGAATTTCTTTAGATGAAAGTAGAAGGAGACTGAGACATTCAAATTAGACTCCATCTGGTACTATAATGTTTCAGCTGTACTAAGGAGATCTCCTAGAGTGCCTGGGATGAAAAAAAAAATAAGCAATTATTGTTTCACAATTTTTAAAAAAATATAATATCCAGTTGTGGCATATATAATTATTAATATAATTATTAATATTAATATGCATATATACAATTACAGCATTTTCATAGTAATAATGTGATAACTCAACATAAAACAAAAAATGGGTTTTGTCCATCTGCTTAACAAACTTAAATTCAGTCTGTCGATCATTAAATAAACATTTCACATCTTTTCTCCCCTTCTTAATCTGTTTTATAATACACTGTTTCCTATGCACTTAGAAGAGCTGAAGGATGAAAATAATTTCTGCAGAATCCCAAGAGAAAAAGACAATGTTATCAGAACCACATAATTATCTATATGTGAAAAGTTCAACATTACCTACAATAAGGGAATGGTTGGGGAAGGTGATGAATCTTGCTGAGATGACTAAATTGATTAGAGAAAAAAAACAATATCTACATTTATGGCTGACTGGAAATTATATAGGTTTTTTGTATGAACCAGAAAAAAAAACGTGGGTTAATCGTCCTCACTGTTAGGAAGTTTCTCCTTAATTCTAGGTTGTGACACTCTTTAATTAGTTTCCATCCATTGTTTTTGGTCCTCCCCTCTGGTGCTTCTTTCTTCACTTTTTAATTTTTTTGTTTTCCTCCTTTTATTTTTCGTTATTAGTTTATATTAGTTTATATTAGTTTTTATGTTCTCTTTAAATTTTTTAATAAATTTATATTAAAAACATTAGGTAACTTAGGAGCCAAATTTGATTCCGGCAAATAAGAGCCTAGCCTGGCTCAGAGATCAGAAAATGAGTAAGATCACTGTATTTGTATGCCAGCAAAGTGAGAGAAATGTGCCAGAGCATTTTCAATAAATAAAATCTACTGTACATAAGTTGTGGGTGTACAAAATCAGCTTATTTTGGTCCTGATATGATTGCCAACTGACATATACATTAAAAAATATCTGAAAGAGGGGCTGGTAGAGATATCTAGCTTCTTCTTATTTTGAGAGATAAACTACCTTAAAATGAGAAAATCCATTCTTATGGTTTAGAGTAGAGGTCTCCAGCCTTTTTGACCTCAGGGACCACCAAATTCATAATATTAAATCCCGGGAACTACCAATATGAATCCAGCACGCCACTCGCTCAAGCGCCTGGACTCCTAGTGACGGGATGGGATCATTCAGGCACTTGGCACCTGTTTCTGCAACCTTAAACACTCAATATGGACCCGTTTCCCACAGAAAACCAAGCACCACGATTTCTCATCTCTCTCTCTCTCTCTCTCTCTCTCATCTCTCTCTGTATCTGTCTCTTTCTTGCTCTCTCTCTCATCTCTGTATCTCTCTTTTCTCATCACTCTCTCTGTATCTCTCATCTCTCTCACCCCCCCTCTCTCTCTCTGTCATCTCTTCTCTCTATATATATCTCTTTCTCTCCTTCATCTTCCTCTCATCTCTCTCTCTCATCTCTCTTTCTCTATCATTCTGTCACCTCTCTCTCTTTCTCTGTCTCTCCTCTCCTTTCTCCTCTTACTCTTTCTCTCTCCCTCTCTTTCTCTGTCTCTCTCCTCTCTCTCATCCTCTCTGTCTCATCTTGGTCTCTCTCTCTCTCTCTCTCTCTTTCTGTGTGTATCTCTCTCTCTCTCTCATTCTGATTCTCTGGTGCTCTCTGGATCTCGCGGGTCCTTCTTCGGCCTTTGTTGATGCTGGACACACCTTAGTCACTCGGGGAGATGCACAACCTGCTCTCTGCCCCGAGACACTGGTCCAACCCGGCTGCAGCTGATGCGTTACATCGTAATGGGCTCCAGGAGGAGGAGGGGATGCCATTTCCCCCACTGTGAAGTGCACTAAATTTAACTGCACTGCAAGAGCAGCAGGGAGGCCATGGATGTGCCAACAGCAGTGGCAAAGAGAAATGGCTGGGTCGTGTCAGTGTCTCAGGGCTGAGAGGAAGTCATGCATCTCCCTGTGCAACCGAGGTGCAGGGAGCACCAACCAGAACTGAAAGAAATGCCTGCGAGACCCAGCAAGAGATGAAGATTCACTCCTGCCCTGGAATATGGAGCAACTCCCCATCCGCCGCCCTTCCCTCCCTAGGCAAGGCAAGGAGTGAGTAGGAGGGGTGGATGAGGGGTGGAGGCAGCCTATGGTAGGTTTAGCTGACAGGAAGCCACAGCAGGGGGACAAAAGTGCTGTGGACTGCCAACACTCAATGCTTCAGCCCACCTGCACCACCACACCCTCCCCCCACTCTTGCAGCAACAGCACCTTTACCTCATTCCAGTCGGTGAGGGCTGCACTACTCCTTGCACATTGCACCTCCTGCAAAGTTGCAAGTTGCACGTGCCTCCCTCTGTGGAGGAGATTTCCAGCCCCACCACGAGCTGCCTGGACAGTCCCATATCCCAGAGCTCTAGTCACAAGACTGGCCCATAGGTCAGTGGGAACAGCTCCTCCACCCGGGTGCGCCACAGACTACCGGTTGTGGACTTCTGGTTTAGAGAGACACTTCATCTGATTGAAATAATTACATTTAATTCTCTCTGTCAGTTAGCATTCTATTCTTTTCCATAAAGATATTTCTGTAAGAATACCACTTTTAAAATCGCAAAAGCAAACATTGTACCAAATTGATTAACAAAAAGTGCATGTTTGAATAATTGGAAAGAGAAATACAACAGTTATTTCATGTAAAAAGTGTGGGAGGCATTTATAATGTAGAGCTTTCATAGATTTTTCTGTTTCTTTGAATGTAGCCGGCATCTGAGCAATTAAAGGAGCCCTGGCAAGTGTTATTACATATGACTCATGCAGAATGATATTGGTGACAAACTCTAAATAAAAACTATCTTAAGGTACAGGTCTGAATTATCTATACATAAAAAGTTGTCAATAGTACCTACATGCAATTTTGTTGCGGAATTTGACTCAGTTCTCTGTCTAGTAAGTGACAAAAAGGTCCACCCTTTATTTATCATTCTATTATTAGTAATTCATCCCTATCTAAGGAATAGGGATCCAACTGATAGTATAGTATAAGAGCATCCAATGACCAAGAAAGCAGGAAAAAAACAACAACATAAAAAGAGGCAATGCAGTGAAAAACTATCCTGAAATCTTCAGCTTCATTAGCTACTATAGGCATACACACACACACACACACACACACACACTGTTCCTCACTCACAGACCCAGTCAGCCAACTAACAGTCAGATATCTGTGCTTATGTACAGGTGCCCTAAAGCAGATGAGTAGTCTGTCCTTGCAATCCACATGGCACGCAGCTCAGCATCACCTACACGAGAATGTCAAATGCCAGCCCATGGGGTGCTTAGATCTAGCCTGCAGGACTGCCTTGGAAACAGTGAAGGATTGGTCCGTGGTGCCTCTGCCAGCAATAACAGAGCTCGGGAGGGCTGTGTGCACTCTCTGGGCTATATGTTTGACCGTGACAGCCTCCTGCAGCCCTCTGCCAATGAAAATGGATTCCCTAACCTGGTCTGGGCCACCACAGATGCCCCAAACATGGCCACCCTGGCCATGCCCACGTGGCCCCCCAAGGTCAAACCCAACCCTGATGAGCCCTCAGTGAATTGAATTTGACACACCTGACCTTCACCAAAGTATCCCAAACATGGACTTTGCCTTATAGCAGGGGTGTCAAACTCAATCCCATTGTGGGCCATATCAGAATTTTGTTTGCCCTTCGGAGGGCAGGTGGGGCATGACCTGGTCGTCATGGCCGACTGGGTGGGAATGGCCAGGGTGGTGCTTCACCATCTCTGGGACAACCCACAGGACAACTCTGGGCCTATCCAGCATGCAGGCTATGTGTTTGACACATCTGCCTTATAGGAAGCAACCCATGGTCAAATATAGGAATATGCAAAGGCAAGCTGGCACATTTTGTAGCTGGATTCCTAACTCAAGATATTTCAATCCACCAGAGATGTTTCTTGCAATTGTTCTGGCTTAAAAGTATAAATACTCAAAACCCAAAGTTCCAATATTGGCATAGAAAAATGGCATGCTCCTCAGGAATCTTTAATTGAGACAGAGATTGGAGCCTAGCTACTACAAGGCCCTTTTTAAAATCTCGCTCCACCCTGGGAAGCTACTTCCCAAAATTTTCCAGAGGAACTCTGTATAGACTAGATATGTTCTGCTTTACTCCACTCTGCTAGAGAAGGCAGAACATTCTTCTCACAAAATCAGAACGTAAGCACATCTAATGAATTCTTCAAGCAAAAGTAGACCTACTGTGTTCCAAACTAGCCTGAGGCCCAGGTCAGGCACATGCATCTGCGTCCATTTGGCTAGGTCTACAATAGGCTGTTGTACATGAACATTTATCTTGCAACTGTGGGAATTGTATTTGAAGTGAAAAAAGACACAATAATGTTGTCGTAGTAAATGCTGTTTTATCCAGTAGAATAGTTCCTTTCCTACATGATAGAGAAGTACCTGCAAACATTCCCACAACCGATATTTCAATACAGGTAATCCTGGACTTACAACAGTTCATTTAATGACCATTAAAAATCACAACAAAATGGAAAAAAGTGACTTATGATTGTTTTTCACGGTTATGACTGTTGTAGTATCTCCATGGTCACATGATCAAAATTCGGGGACTTGGCAATTGGTTCATATTTATGACAGTTGCAATGTCCCAGGGTGATGTGACCAGCTTTTGGATCTTCTGGCAAGCAAAATCAATGGGGAGTCAGATTTATTCAACAACTGTGTTACTAACTTAATAACTGCAATGATTCACTTAACAACAGAGGCCAGAGATGTCATAAAATGAGAGTTCCCCTGACCTGGGAAATGAGGCGGAGTATAAATCGAAAAAATAAATAAATAAATAAATAAATGAATGAATGAATGAATGAATGAATGAATAAAATCGGGCAAAACTCAGTTAACAA
>JANHGC010008545.1:119671-134000 GCA_027560395.1 Boaedon fuliginosus
TATTTTTTGTATTATGTGGCCGCCTCGAGTTCCCAGAAGTGGTGAAGAGAGGCGGGGTATAAGTCAAATAAATATAATAATATAATATATACATTCGAGACCACCTCCTGCTACATTATGCCTCCCAGCGCCCAGTTAGGTCCCACAGAGTTGGCCTGTTATGGGTCCTGTCAGCCAAACAATGCTGGCTGGCGGGCCCCCATGCTAAAGCCTTCTCTGTGGCAGTGCCGATCCTCTGGAATCAGCTCCCTGCGGAGATCAGGAACATCCCCACCTTGTTGGCCTTCCGCAAAGCCACTAACACCTGGCTCTGTCGGATGGCCTGGAATTGATGTGCCCGCCCTTGGATGTGTGGATTGTTGTTTTAAGTATTTTATATGTATATTATTGTATTTTAAATCAGTTGTTAGCCACCTCGAGTTTTGGGGAAGAGAGGCGGGATATACGGTAAATCTAATAAAATAAATAAATAAATACATAAATTTCTCTGGAAGTCATGGAATACATTTTGGGTTTAAGTAACTTTGCCCCTTCCACAAACTCTTATCGCACGGTCTGAGGGCCAGTGAGGGGTAGTACATTGCATTCTTCTTCACTAAAAACATCTGTTAAGTCTGTATTCTCTAAGAATCAAAGCGGTTTCAGGGGGTTGTTCTGATAATGCTGCTGTTGCTTCATTCTGATCGTTTGGGGCTTGCTGCCTGCTAGCCTGTTCATCTGGTGGATTTGGAGGTGGTTCAGGACCGAGCGCTAATTTGAGTTTCCAATAACCACCTTCCCAAGTGATTGTGGGACACCATTTGTCTAGCGAATTAGCTCCTGGTGCTTTCCCATCTCTAGCTTTAGCTGTTTGGTGACAAGCGTAGCGGGGTGGCCTCCTATTAATGACCCATCCACTTGTTCGAATTGGATGGGACTGTTTAGGGCTTTTGTGTTTATCCCCAACTTTTCTACCATGGAAGGACTGATGAGACAGCGGGTGCAGCCCATATCTATGATGGCCTCTCTGTTCCCATGGGTCTCCTGTTCTGGGCACGGTTGATCTCGCTTTTATGAGAAAAGGGCGGATGGCTTCACTTACCATTGGGTCATCTTCACTGCCTGCACTTTGTATTATTGCCGCATCGAGGGCTGGAGTTCCTTCCTCTCTTGTGGTGTCAGAGAGAACCTCCCGCCAGAGTCACAATCTCCAATCAATTCAGTCCATCAGTCGGGTGACTCCAAACTCCACCTTCCTCCAGCTGCAGGCATCTCCTCTGTTCTCATGTGACGGAATGCCACCTAGACATAGCAACCCCCCTTTATCTCTATAACCCCACCCCCCTCACCAGCTAAAGACTGGCGAACCTGAAATAGCATTAAATTCTTGAGCAGAAAGCCTAAAGTAGCTATGGAAAAACAGAGACAAAAGCTAGAATAAAATATAGCTACACATAGGTCATCTTCAGGGTTGACACTCGCTACATTAATATATCTAATATTAATCATTTGAAATCTATAAATTCAAGATATTTTGATGCGGTACGCTTATAGATATTGGAAGAAGATATCCTTTCTCCCCCAATTCTTAATTCACAAGAAAAATTAAAACTCTTCTAAGATCTGTACAGTTTGAGACCTCTCAGAACTACAGCGTTTTCCTAAAAAGAGACCCCAGCATTAAATATTTAGCCTTTCCTTTCCCAATTCTCCTATGAACTCCATGATGGGCTCGGTGGAGGAATGGGCTCCGCCCCCTCATGATAGGCAACACCAAAGAGAAAAAGGGGGTGGCGCTCCCACCAGGTCCTCAGATCTATTTTGCCTCTCTTCGAGATAGGCCACCTCGCAGGGAAGCTCGGTTGTTTGTTGTGAGTAAAGATTGCTTCTAATTATTGCCTCGTGAGTCAGGCCGCTTCAGCATTCCTTCCCTCACCCTCCGGTCTTGAGAGTGGCCGTGTCCCACGTTCCTTACTCTCTTTGGCATAATCCTGCAATTCTTTGGAAAATTTTAAACGAGGATTTTAAAGAATTTTTATTTTTATTTTATTTTTATTTTATTTGTTCTTATTACTGTTGAAGTGCTTGGGATTGCCTTTTTTGCAAGGAGTCCGGCCGCGTTTCACGTTACCTTCCCTCCTCGCTCACGCAGCTATATGTACTTTGTTGTTGATATTATATGATTTGCATGTTTGCTGCCGGGAAAGGCCGCGCTGCGCGTTTTTTCCTCCTCCTAGGGCTTCTTGCTGTGTGCCTGGCTTCTTTGTTTTAAAATTAATTGTTTAGCACGGTCTCCGCTCCAAAGTGTTTCCCTGCGGACTGTTTTAAGTTTATTTTCCTTTCGTTTCGAGCGGGCGCCATTTTGGATTGCCTTTTTTTGAGCGGGATCCGCCATTTTGTTTCTATTGTGCCCGCCATTTTGAAGAAGCCCAAAATCGCCATTTTGAATGGCGCAGTTCTTTTTCTTTAAATGCTTCACTGCCGCTGCCTTCGAACAGATCGGAATGCAGGCAACGTTCCCTCTACCTGGACCCAGGTTTTTTCGAGGGCTTCAGATATGTATTTTGGATCGCTTTTACGATCTTTATTCCCCCCCCCGCGCCCCCCCCCGTGTATTAACTGAGTATTCTGAATTACGAATTAAATTTTTCAACTATGAATTATTAAATGTGATTGGGACGTGATTTAAAGATTATTGAACTGATGGTATCAGTTTATCTTTAAAGGCGCAGCCTGCTTATTGGGGGTTTTTTCCTTTGTGGATACAGGTTATGCCTCTATGCCTTAGTATTTACAGGATTACTTAATTCTTCTCCTCTCTTAAGTTGGGGAAGAGAGTACTTCTATTGGATCTGTTGGATTTAGGGGGGGGGGCAAATCACTTATTATTCCTCTTTGTGCCCTTTTGGGGGATTTATAGAGGTTTTTTAAGGATTAATTATTCTTGGTGGGTAGCAGGCTGTGCCTTACTTATCCACTAATTTGTCTCTTTTCTTGTGTTTTCAGATAAATGAAACGTTCTGGTCAGACTGCATTTCCCGTAATGTCGTGGGACGACTTCAATGCGGCTGTGCAGACAGCAGTTTCAGCTGCTCTGGATGCCAGGCAGCCTCCAGCCGGTCAAGTGACCCCTGTTCCAGCTCCCATGTTGGCCCCACCGGCTCGGGCGGATCCATCACCCCCATCTCCGCCAGCAGCTCAATCAGCTCCTCCTACAAAGCGCTCTCGCAAGAGGCGTCACCTTGGGAAAACCCCTTCCCCTCCAGGCCCCAGGATGGAGTCCCCTCCCCCTCCGATTCTCTCTGGGCCCCAACCCGTATCTAGTCCCCCTGCCTCCCTTGGTCTGTCAGGGGGTCTCCCTCCTAGTCCCCTACCTTCCCTGGGGTTGTCCGAGGAGGATCCTGAGATTCCACTGTTGGAGGCGGCCCCAGAGCCAGGGGAGCAGGATTCTTCTCCTCATGTTTCTTCAGACGAGGACGAACCTTCTAGTCAGCTTCGTTCAGGTCGATTATTTTCTCCGGAAGCTTTTCCCAAGTTATTTCGGTCTATTGCTTCCACCCTTAACATGGGTCCACAGGGTCAGGAGGATATCCCTGTGGTTCCATCCACCAGCACCGGGTTGGATGTTAATACGGTTTTCCCGGAGCCTCGCCAGCCCCCCTCTGGGTTCTCACTTCCCCCTGCCCTCATGAAGTTGGTGTTGAAGGAGTGGGCTTCTCCTTCCCATCTTAAGGATTTGCGCATAAGGGCTACCCGTTTTTACAAATTAGCAGAGGACCAGGCCCCTCTTTTTCAGTTGCCCGTGGTGGATGCCCCGGTAGCGGCTTTGGGTAACCCGGCCACCGTGCCAGCAGACTCGGAGGGTTTTCCTAAGAACCCTCATGATAAGCGGGTAGAGTTCTCCGCTCGTCGAGCCTTCGAGGCCTCTTTGCAGGCTCTTCGCGCGGCCCTTGCGGCCTCCTTGGCCTCCAGGTCAGCGGTCCTGTGGTGCCAAAAAATTGTTGAGCAGTTCCATCTCCCAAAGGAGGTCGCTTCCGACCTTCGTAAGGTCGCATCCTTATCTGCTTTTGCCTCTGATGCCACAGGGGATGCCCTTCAACTATCGGCCAGATCCATGGCCTCGTCGGTGGTCGTTAGACGAACCACCTGGCTTAGGTCTTGGGACGCGGAGCCTTCTGCCCACAATAGATTAGTTTCGATTCCTTTTAAGGGTGTTAAACTGTTTGGGGAGGATTTAGACCCGTTCTTAATGGACACAAGGGGCAACCGCAAGGTGCTTCCTCTCAAGTCCCAACCTCGCTCTCGCCCTTAGCGTCCTAGACCGTATTCCTTTCGGTCCTTTCGACCCCGTGCAGAATACTCCCCTGCCAATTTTCAGCGTAACGAGCCCCCGGTCTGGCAGCCCCGTCGGCAACAGCAGAGGCAGAGAGGTCGTTTCAGGCCCTACAACACACGCTCGGGTCCCAAGAATCAATGACTACCCGCCCGCCCCTCCTCCTCAAGTAGGGGGTCGCCTCTCATTGTTTCAGACCCCCTGGTTCCACATCACATCAGACAGGTGGGTTCTCACCACCATCCGTCGAGGCTACTCCCTGGAGTTCACGTTTCTTCCCCAAAGACGATTCCTACGGGTCAAACGACCCGCATGCATCCTAAAACACCTTCACACCCGGTCCGCCATTCAGCATCTGGTGAGCATGGCCGCTCTGGAACGAGTTCCCTCTCCCCAGTGGGGGCAGGGGGTTTACTCACACTTTTTCACGGTCCCGAAGCGCTCAGGCGACATCAGGCCCATCCTCGATCTGAAGTGGGTCAATCTCCATCTATCCAAACCCCACTTCAAGATGGAAACCCTTCGATCCATTCTCCGGTCTATTTGGAGGGGAGACTTCATGGCCTCCCTCAATTTGAAGGAAGCGTATCTCCACGTGCTGATTCACCCTTCCTGCCGTCAATTCCTTCGTTTCTGCTACGATGGGAATCATTATCAATTCAGAGCTCTTCCATTTGGCTTAGCCTCTGCTCCCAGGGTTTTTTCCAAACTTTTAGTAATGGCCATCGCTCACCTCCGGGTTTCAGGGATCGCAGCCTTTCCCTACTTGGACGATATCCTAGTCAGAGCGTCCTCCAAGGTTCAGGCCTCCCAGCATTTATCCAAAACTGCTCAGCTCTTGTCATCTTTGGGCTTCTTAATAAACTGGGAGAAGAGTTGGCCCTCTCCCACCCAGTCTATTCCTCACTTGGGGGCTATTATCGATTCCGTCGCTTTCCAGGTATCCCTCTCTCCGGAACGGGTCAGCAGGATTCGTCCCCTTCTCCTGCAGGCCCTGGACTCTCGCAGACCCAGCCTGCTTCTCCTGGCAAAGCTTCTCGGGATGCTAGTATCTTGCATTGGGATCGTTCCATGGGCAAGGTTTCGGTCGAAGTCCCTTCAATCTCTCTTAATACCGTTTCAGCCTCAGATAGCCTCCCATCAGGACAGGTCCCTCAAACTCAGCCGCACCTCTCGCGAGGACCTGCTTTGGTGGCAACAGCCACGGTCTCTAACCTCTCCGTCTCCCATCAGAGTGGGACACCAGCTCCACCTGTACACAGATGCCAGTCTCACGGGGTGGGGAGCAAAACTGGGGCCCCTAGTCACTCAAGGGTCTTGGTCTCCCCAGGAGGCTGCCCGTCACATCAATTTCTTGGAGCTCCAGATCATTTTCTTAGCACTACAATTCTTTCTTCCCCAGGTAACTGGCAAACACATGTTGATCTTCACGGACAACATGTGTGCGAAGGCCTTTCTCAACAGACAAGGCGGCACGAAATCCCGACCCCTTCAAGCTCTCTCTCACCAGATCTTCCTATGGGCGGAACAACATCTGGCCTCCCTGCTCGCCGAGTTCGTTCACGGTGCGGAGAACGTCTCGGCGGACTGGCTGAGCCGCACCCACCTGGACAGCGGGGACTGGCGTCTACATCCCGAGGTATTCCGGAGTCTCACACAGCGGTTCGGTCAAATGTCAATAGACCTGTTCGCCTGCCCCGCCTCTACCCACCTTCCGAGATTTTTCAGCAGGTTCCCCTGCCCTCAGGTGGAGGGAACAAACGCTCTGGTTCAACCCTGGCCGTGTCAGCTTCTCTATGCCTTTCCCCCTCCGAAGATTCTTCCCGGGGTTCTCAAAAAGGTGAGGCAGGAACGAGCGGAGGTCGCCCTGGTCGCTCCTCACTGGCCTCGCCGCCTGTGGTTTGTAGATCTTCTGGATCTGGCCATCCTTCCCCCCGTCCCTCTATCTCAGTGGCCCGACCTCTTGTCCCAGGGCCCGATCCTTCACCCCGATCTGGCCCGCCTTCACTTAAGTGCCTGGAGGTTGAGCAGCGCAGGCTAACCGCTCAGGGCTACTCCGAATCAGTGATTGACACCCTTCTTTCGGGCCGTAGAGCGTCCACCAACTGCATCTACAATGCGTCCTGGTTAGCCTTAGAGAGGTGGTGTTCTTCCAGGAATCTTGACCCTGAGAGGATTAAGATCAAGGATTTGTTGGCCTTCTTGCAGGCGGGTCTCATTAGGCCTCAGTACTTCAACCTTGCGCCGCCAGGCTTCAGCCATTTCTTCGGTCCTGGGTCTTCCTAAAGGGCCGAAACTTTCTTCACATCCACACCTGAAAAAATTCTTGCGGGGAGTGGCCCTTCTTAATCCTCCTCCAATCCCTAGGGCTCCCTCTTGGGATCTGGTTCTTGTCCTTCAGTCCCTCACCTCCCCGCCCTTTGAACCCCTAGCCACTTGTTCGTTGCGGGCTCTTTCTCTTAAGATGGCCTTCCTCCTAGCCATCACTTCAGCTAGACGAGTTTCGGAGCTGGCAGCTCTCTCCATGGCCAAGGATTTGGTTTCTCTCCTGCCAGATAGGGTCATCCTTCGGACCGACCCGTCCTTTATTCCAAAAATCAATTCTGTCTTTCACAGGGGAACGGAGGTAATCCTTCCTTCCTTTTTCCCCAATCCCTCTTCCCCCCAGGAAAGGAGTTGGCACACTCTGGATGTGCGGAGGGCGTTTTTGTTTTATCTGGACTGTACCGCTCCATTTCGCAAATGTGAGGCGGTTTTTGTATTATTTCACTATAAAAAGCGGGGACAGAAGGCCTCCCCCGCCACCATTGCCCGTTGGGTTAGGGAGGCCATTGTGGAGTCCTACAAAGCCCAGGAACTCATTCCCCCTCAAGGTATTATCGCCCATTCAACCAGGGCGGCCTCCACTTCGGCTGCCTTTAAGGCCTGTCCATCACTGGAGCAGGTCTGTCGGGCAGCCACCTGGAGTGTTCCCCACTCTTTCATCCGACATTATAAGTTGGATTCGTTTGCCTCTAGGGATCTCTCCTTTGGCAGGGGAGTTCTCCGGACGGCCACGGCCGCTTCTCAGTCATCCCTCCCGTCATAGGCTAGGGTATTTCGCCCATTCCTCCACCGAGCCCATCATGGACTTCCATAGGAGAATGGGATGTTGGTCACTTACCATGAACCTCCATTCTCGATGGATCCATGATGGGCTCGGTGCCCCGCCCTTTGACCTCGAAAGTTAATTCTTGAGTTTTTCAGTTAGTCTGTTAGTTAGTATATCCAAAGTTGCGTTTATGATTGGTTAACGGGTTTCCCTGCATTATGAAGCAGTGGGTGGTGCTCTCAGTTTTACTTCCAGATCATTTTTCTACGATTCTGGCTACCTACGTTCTGAGGACCTGGTGGGAGCTCCACCCCCTTTTTCTCTTTGGTGTTGCCTATCATGAGGGGGCGGAGCCCATTCCTCCACCGAGCCCATCATGGATCCATCGAGAATGGAGGTTCACGGTAAGTGACCAACATCCCATTCTCATCCAATCTCAAAGTTCCTGAGACAATAGCAAGAAGACAATATTGGAAGATACTGAAATCACTGGGAGAAGGCAAAAAGCACTAAAACACTCCAGGATTAATCCTACTCGCAGATTTATCGTGCATTCTAATCCACTCAATAAATTGCTTTAACAGAACCTTCTCCTTAGGATGAAGAGAAAAAAATGGATATTTTCCATCTCCCATATATAGATTTATTCTCTTGGGTGTGTATGTGCATACTCACTGCTCAACCTTGTTGTATGTGATCTTTAAAATCCCGGATTAATCCTTGCAACTTGTAAAAAAGTGCAAAAAAAAAGGAACAATTATGAACACCAGGTAGTCTTCATTTAGCAATCACAAAGAGGACCAGCAACTCGGTCATTAAGTGAAATAGTCAAAGTGATAATGAGTTTCTGCTTGCCTTTGCTTTAAAGATCTGCAAAATAAATGTGAGGCTTGGTCATAAAGTTATTCTTCATCACCGTCATATTTGCAAATAGCGCCTAAATTAGGCAGTTGCTGAATGAGGATTACGTCTATGCACTTCAAGATTCAACTTTCACTCTATGTTTATCTGCAACTAAACATCACTCATATCTCTTTGTAGGAATCTTGGTCCATTCCTTCATGGTGAACTGCTTCAAACTACTTTTGACAGGTTCCTAACTTGAACTGCTTGTTTCACAGATTCGACCTTATTTCTTTGACTTGGCCACTCTAAAACAATTATCTTGTTCGTCATTCTCTTATGGACTTGCTTATAGCTGTACAATTATTTCTTGCTGCATGACTCAGTGACTCGTACCTCAGTTTCAGCTTACATGCAATTTCTCCTGTAGCTGCAAAATCAAATCCTGGCCTACATCAATAATGGCAAGTGAGACAGATCCCGATTCCACAAAAGCCCCATCAAAACCATGAGACAACTTCAACGGATAATTAGATCTGCAGAAAAAGCAATTCCTACCAACCTGCCTTCCATACTGCACGAGTCAAAAAGAGGGCTGTGAAAATATCTACAGACCCCTCACATCCTGGACACAAATTGTTTAAACTTCTACCCTCAAAACGACGCTATAGGGCACTGCACACCAGAACAACTAGACACAAGGACAGTTTTTTTCCGAATGCCATCCCTCTGCTAAACAAATAATTCCCACAACAGTCAAAATTACTAAGACTGTATTACTATTACTCGTCTCACCCTTCCTAGTACCTACCTCATCCCACTTATGACCGTTGTTGTATCTTTACAATTTATATTATTTGCTTTCCTAGTATGATGCGATTGCTTATTGGTATCCTACGGTTATCACTAAGTGTCTCATCTCATGATCCTTGCCGAATGTACCCTATTATTATCATTTTCCTTTATGTACACTGAGAGTATCTGCACCAAAGACAAATTCCTTGTGTGTCCAATCACACTTGGCCAATAAAGAATTCCATTCCATTCCATTCTATATGACAGGACCAAATTTTATTATTGTTTTTACAAGATTGTTAAAATAAATCATATAGTCAATGAGCGAACCATGTGGTCATTAAACAACTCCTTTTGGGATGGGGAGAAACCTGCAAAAAAATGCCAGAAGCTAGCAGAAGAGTTGCAAATCACAGTCATAGGATCATGGGCCTCTGCAACCAGTTGTAAATGTGAGCTGTTTGCCAAGCTCCCAAAATCCGATCACATGACTCTGTGTTTGTGTGTGCGGCAGTTTTTCGAGGGTGGCTTATAAGTAATATTTTTTGAAGGCATCATAACTTCAAATGGTTGTTAAATGAGAACTACCTGTATCAGGTTATCTCTTAAGTGGCTAAATATATTGTTTTCTACTATAATAGTAAAGCTTTGCATACATCCTTCCCCCCTTCCTTTGACTGATGTTAGATTCAGTGTTCCATGTTATTGTTATAGCAATCTAGACCTATTGTGTTAATATATGGCTTGAGAGCAGTCTCTAATGTAACATGGCAATATTCTGGGGACATTGTTGATATTAAAATGTTAGTCAGTTATCTTGTAAGTTTGACTATCTTAGCAGCTGTCTCATTCAGTTTTTAAAAATATATATTTATTTTAATGCTCTCTTTAAATTAATTGCTTCTAGATATAATGCTGATAATTTCAATGTGTTAGAATATTCCAGTGCTTCCATTATATGATACATTTTAATAGGTTCTGATTAGCAGCTGGAAATTTTCAGGCTTACAAAAGTAGAGCATTACCCTCCTTTTGTGAAAGGAATAGTTGTGTTCTCAGCTGTCTGCTCAAGAACATCCTTTTTTGATTAGAAGGGCTGTAGTACAATTTCTCCTGCCTTAAAGCTTGATAGAAGTTGGCATGTCAATTTGTGCTTTTCCATTAAGCCAATGCTTCGTGGTGTATTTTAACAGCATTCAAACTTACTATTATAGTTGTGGTCTGGTGCAGGAGTGTTGCTGAAGTCATTTTCTGCCTAGCAATAAGAATCTGGCAAGGCTTTGTGTTTTTGTCCATTTTATATTGAACTGATTTAGCATGCTTTTTAAAATATTGGCAGTTGTTGTTTTAAATGGTAATAAATGTAGCTCATGACTATGTATGCATAGCTATGAAATCCATGTTTACAGTATCCTCACAGTGTATACATCTTCTCTAAAAATATCCTGAATTTTTGGTTCATTGCATGCCGGTTAATTTCTACATGATTAATTTTTAGATACATTGAAAAGCTAGATGCAAGTAATTGTTTTAGATAGCTGAGGAGGACTGCTTATTTAAAATACCATGCTTTTCTTCACATTTGATACTGGGGAATTTTATAAAATTACAAATAACTAAACACCATAAATCTGTATAAAATGCAATCAGATAAAAATATAATAATATGTAAGATACTTTAACTATGAGGAAAATATATTTATAGCAGTGGATGAATATTTTTAGAAATATAAAACATTTTATATTTTAATTTTATCTATTTCACCTCTATTAAGAGAAACAGGGAAGAGCTAATGCTGATATCAGAGTGATAACTGAATGAAATAAGGGAAGATATTCCTTCAGGTACCTTGGTCTCAACTGGGAAACTTACCAGTTCTATGGATATATTACCATTTACAAAATTAGTAAAACATCCTTTCATTAATATTTTGATATTTTGATATTGCAGTCTAGAATCTTATTTTGCAGACATGTTAAATATCTAGCTTCTTATGTTAAATAGCAGAAATATAACTGTTCCGACCTAGGCTTCCCAAAAGCAAGAAGCAGACTCCTCGTCCTGATAAAACCCCTTTTATTTAGTTTAAAGTGAATTCCTCTTCAGCAAAATCCCGGCCAACAGTCTTTCAAGAGAGTTCATAACTACAGATCTTTTATCAGGCTTGGAGAGCTGCCAGGTCTATATCTCCCAAACGCCACTTTATAGCAGACAATACTTGGCAAGTAGTCAGGAACAGATCATTACCCTAATGAATTGAACTAATTGTCTCTTGCAAACCCCACACCCCTTTCACTCCTCTTTATTCCCTATGGGAGGGGCCATTCACGGTTCACCTGTGGCTTTACTCCCAAGCCGACCCTTGTTCCTTAGCTGTTTCCTTCTTCTGGCAGCTCTGTGCATGCACACACTGGGAACAGGCTCCAGCTGTTCTTCTGCCCCACTGATGTCCAACTCCGAAGGCAGCTGATAACTGTCAGGTGGCCATGGCCCCATCTCTGCCTCCAACGCAGACTCCAACGCAAGACTCGCCCATGTTCCTCCCCAACCTCCTCACTGTCCGAATCAGCTACCAGCTCCGCTGGCTGCTGGCGGGCCACAACAATAACATCTCTTTAATGTCTCAATGTTGGTTTATTTTTTTAATGCATTGCACATTGAATTTGTGATGCTGACAAACATCATTTATCCCCAATAGTGAAATAGAGGAAGAGCATAAAGAAAACTTTTTATAGAGAGGTGCGTGTGATGGAGTGATTTTCCTTCCTCCTTGGCAAATGGTTTCTGTCTCTATTACTATCTTATTAATATTGTGTTCATCTAATTTTTACTTCATTAACCTTGCTCTCTGCTGAAACATAAACTCTGATTTAGTCTCTTGTGTGTGAGGTTACAGACAAATAAAAGTGTTTAGGATATTACTTAATTATGAAAAGATTTGTCCAGAACTTCAGTGTGAATATAGAAAAAGATGAGGATTGCAGTTTTTGAATTTCTTAAACTTTTTAGTAACTCTTATCTTCTGCATGGCATATACAGGAATATATAGAAAGGATTTATTTTCTTTAAATAAGTGATTTTGTTGAATTATGAAAATACCCTACTATCCTCTATTTTCTATATTTGCTCATTTCAAAACCTTGTAGAGTTTATAAAGACACTAGTGATTTGTTGCACAGCTTCCCTATCAAGTTAGTTCCATATTACAATCTAATTCCATGTCCGTGTCATGCACTCCTGTGCTGTTAATTTGTACATTTCGATGCAGTTTGTTTCGTGTTTTTGAAATCCAAACTAAACGTAACGAGCTATGTGCTTCTGGGACCCTGCCTTGCCTTGCCAATTAGAACAAGTGGTTACTCAGAGAGGGTATGTTTTAAATAAAACATGGCACTACTGAGTTGAATTAAGATCTTTGGGGAATAAATGGAACAATTTAACTCTTCCTTGCCAAAAGAGAGACCAATCAATGAGAGGATGTCTTTGAAATGTGAAATTAATTCCTACTGAAAGATAACTAAATTAATATTAGAATAATTTTTTAATATTTATATTTGGAAATGTAGCATTCATAAATATCTGGAACTACTGAATATGTAGTAAGATTTTTTATATCTGCAAAATATAAGGAGATACGTAAGGACTGTTACGTTTACCAAAAGGTCTGAAACATTTTTTTAAAGTTCTCAATAAGATTAAGAAGCAATTCAGGCAGATGCCACTCTTGTTCACTGGAGTATGAGAAAAGAGAAGAGGGGATAGCACAATCAGACTTGCAAGATTGTTATTATAGTCAATAACAATAAAGGAAGTTTTATTTTTCCATTTAAGTTGATTTCCTAGTCTGATTTACCTGATGGTATTCATGGTTCTCATCTGATAGTATGTATACACTTGTGAGACTCATACTCTAAATAGACCCAAGGTACATCATTTAAACTTAAGTTTTCAGTACTTACCACAAATAATGAATATAATAACTGAGGACTTTCTGTTTTAGTTAAGTTTGGCCCAGGTTGTTTATGGTGGGATTTGTGGAAAGTGAGATATGAAAGTCTTTTGCTTAAATAATACTAATTAGAAAAGTCACATAGCTAAATACCTTTTTCTATTATTACAGTTTAGAAAGATAGGCAATTTAATGGTAAGAGTTATATCTACAGAGTTTTATGATGCACATTTGTTGTGCTAAGTATTTACAACACTAAGAGGTAACTTGTGTCCATTATAATCCACCAAAAGCAAGTTCGTCTCTTGAAAAAAGTGGAGAGTATCAAAAATTACTCAAGGAAAAACAAAATAGAAAGTATTTATTCCCATGAACTCTGCTCCAGAACAAATTTCTTTCCAGTGAACCAAATTAACAATAGGAATCCTTTATTTTTCCTTTTCAACAATGCTTGAAGGTCAGCTTTGGGCCTCTTTTTAGATACGTCTATCTTGGTTGAAGGTAATATTACATTTTGATAGCTTTTAAAAATGGAAATTCTTAACACCTGCCATGGTATTCCTAACAATTGTGCAGTTTCTTACTAATGTTTTGTTAATAATTAAAATTTCATGGATATTTCATGGTTTATGTAAAAATAATAGGCAATATATGCATTGCATTTGTTGTGTTCAAACGATTATTTAATACATTGTGCAGAAGCAAAGGGTAGTTAATTAGATTTAACACATCTGGGTTTAAGTATTACAGTTCATGGATATGACAAATGCGCCTGCAAAGATGTATACATGTTTTCAGAATATCTGAAATTATAAAAATGTAAAGAAATAGAAAAGAAACGGAAAAGTTTCCTGTGGCTACTAGCCTTAGTTATTTTCTAACTCTCTGTAGTTAGATTTATAGTTATTTATTGAAATTATATTTTGTATTTTCATTGTTTTTCAGTTTACTAGATATTCACAATAGTTCCATTGATTTTACAATTATTTGAATGTGTAGTTAATGGAGTGTTGTTTAGACAGGCTGCAACATAGTTTGTTATATTTTTAAAGAATTACATGAAACAGTTTATGGGAAAAAACCATTGCTGAAATTTGCTTTTCTTGGAAGGGGATTTATTTTGTTTGATTTATGATGAACCATTTTAAAACCCATTGTAAAAAGATTCAGTAATAGAAAATATGCTATGCATATTGTTTTGTTTTTTTGCATTTAAATTATGGATGAATTAAACCAGGGGTGTCCAAACTTTTTGCAAGGAAGGCCAGATTTGGTGAGGTAAAATGTTGGGCTGACCATTCTGGGTGGGTGTGGCTTAGTGGCCTGAATGGTTGTGGC
>JANHGC010008545.1:168040-181776 GCA_027560395.1 Boaedon fuliginosus
GTCCAGTGCCTGATGCATGGATGCACAGAAGGCAGAGGAGAGGAGAGCAGTGGAAATCTATGGGCCGGTCCTTGGGACGGAAGAGCCACCACTGCTAACGAGGCCCCACCCTAGCTCTGGGGATAAAAGGCAGGGGGCGGAGATGAATAGGTGTGGCAGACAACTATTCATTTTCCGGATGGACAGACTTGTTAGCCTGCGAGAGAAACTTTTTGTTGGGGCTGCCAGCGTTCCTAATAAAGGAATCTTTATTAGGTTTGTTGTATTTGGCGAGCTGTTTCAGAACAGGCTTAGTTGAGGGAACTAGCCCTGCAGATGGCTGAGGGGGAAGCCAAAACCTGGGTCTCCCCACTCTTACTCCAACCCCCTTCCTCTTTATCCAACCCTGAATTTTGGACTGAAAGGGAGGGGTTTGGCCCCAAATTCCTCCAGGCCACCAAGGGACCAAACCCAGGTCCTTTGGCTCCCAGACCAACATTTCCATCGTTGGTCTGAACTCACCTTTAAATGTAGATAAAACTTCTTTTAGTTCACTCCTCTTTCTCAAAAAGCGGTTGAACCTGCACTCCACCTCCACGAAATCTCTCTCACATTTGGAAATTGCCCCGTTCTTCCTGCTGATAAAAGTGGGGGGAGGGGAACAAGAGCCTTTTAGGATTGAAACAACGGTCTTCCCCCGATTTCGATCTACTATTGATTTCCTAGTTGTCATTTCTTGTCTATTTTGATTCTTTCACTCACGCCTTCGTTACCTCTTGATTGGACTGCAATGCGCTCTACATGGGGCTGCCCTTGAAGAGCACTTGGAGACTTCAACTGGTCCAGAATGCGGCCGCGCGAGTGATTAAGGGAGTACCTTGGTGCACGCCTGTCCTCCGCAGGCTGCACTGGCTCCCAGTGGTCTTCCGGGTGCAATTTAAGGTGCTCGTGACAACTTTTAAAGCTCTTCATGGCTTAGGAGCAGGGTACCTTCGAGACCTCCTTCTGCCACCACATGCCTCCAAGCGCCCAGTTAGATCCCACAGGGTCGACCTGTTACGGGTCCCGTCAGCTAAACAATGTCAGTTGGCGGGTCCCCAAGCTAAGACCTTCTCTGTGGCGGCACCGGCCCTCTGGAACCAACTAACTGTGGAGATCAGAACCATTCTGAATCTGTTGGCCTTCTGCAGAGCCACTAAGACCTGGCTCTGTCAGCCGGCTTCGAACTGATGCCCCCCCCTTGGAAGAATGATTATTGATTGGTCTGTGATTGTGTTATAAATTTTTAATATACTTTATTATTACTTTTAATGATTGTTGTGAGCCACTTCCAGTTCCCCTTGACTGGGGAAGAGAGGCGGGGTATAAATCTAATAAAAATAAATAAACAAATAATGTATACTGCATTGATTATACAAAATAAATCTTGAATATAAATCTAATGAACAATAAAGAAATACCAATGCTATCATCTTACACTGAAATCTGAAGATTTTAAAAATTTCTATATATGTATAAGATACCCTGAAATTAAATTTTATCTGTCTGTCTGTCTACACACACACAGCTTAAGAGTCCCCCTCTGTGCTCCTTCTACCATTTTGGCCTTTGCTTTCAATGTCTTCTCTAATTCCTCCTTCAGGCCCTGGTACTTCTCCAGCTCTCATACTCTTTATTGATGTTGCTGTCACTTAGCACCACTACATCTATTACCACCGCTGTTTTTCTGGTCCTTGTCTACTACCTTGATGTCTGTTTGATTGACCAGTACCATCCTGTCCATTTGGATCTGGAAGTCCCACAGTATCTTAACCCTGCTCTTCTCCACAACCCTCTGTGGAATCTTCCATCTGGCCTTGGGAGGATCTAACCCATGCTCTGTGTACAGGATGCCAGGTACTTAGTTGTGCTGTTCAGTATATGCTGCTCCTGCCTGAATCTTACACTCTGCCACTGTGTATTGATTGGACTGTCTCTGAGGTCGCTCAACACAATCTGTATCTTCGGTACTACTGTCTAATGTACTGATCTATGGATCTCATGCCTTAGTGTTTTCTTTCCAACCACTGGTAGGATTTCCCAGTTTCAGCCACTCTAGGTATCTGTCAGTAGTTCATCCCATGCAGGGTCTTGCCTTGCCATGACACTTCATCTACTTGATCTTCCTCCATGCCTGCTGCTACCACAGCCATTTTCTCAGCAATTGATTGTTGGGTGCCATCTTATTGACATACTATTGGATGCTCCCGGTGTCATCCAGGACAGTGTCTTTAACACTCACCAAACCCCATTCAGCTGATGTATAATCTCTCAGTGTTGAACTTGGATTGGAAATCTCCATACATTGTGATGAGCTTCCAGGTTTTTGCATCTATGTCTTTCTTTGGTCAGCTCACTATACCAGCAAGGTAGATATCTGATGACTGGCCATTGATGGTGTGGACCTTGCTCTTCCTGTGGAGAGTTGGCTCTTCAGGGCCTGTCTTATCCTTTTGTAGTAGTTGAATAGTGCTGTTTTCCTTGTCTCATCACCATGGTTCCCAAGGTGCTTATAGCTACTCTGTATAGTAGCTTGTAGCTACTATGTGATCCACTGGTAGTTCTGCCCCATCAATCATAACTACATTTCCTTTCTTAAGTACCATCCATCTCTACATCTTTGGTCTGAATGATATCCCAGTGTCCTGACTATATATTCATCTAGTCCTTGAGATTATTTAGCTGATGGTGTCAAGCCTATGTAGAACAGTGGGGATAATGCATCACCTGGATATATGCTGCACTTGATGGCCGCTTGTGCATGCTATCTTGAGTTGACTTCCAGTATTGTCTTCCACAATCCCATTGAGTTATTGAGAATGGTCCTTAGTCTTCTATTGATTATGTATAGCACCAGACATTCATAGATCCATGTGTGTGGCATTGAGTTGTATTCTTTCCTAAAATCAATCCAGACTGCTCTAATCTGCTTAGATCTTGAGTCTTGGATGATTGCTCTATCTGTGAGCAGTTGGTGTTGAGTCTCTGGTGTGTTTCCAATGCCCTTCTGAGCAGTGCTTATATATTGCCCCATATGATCCTGCAGCTTGACAGCTATGATGCCTGATAGGACTCTCCTTGTTGTGGAATGGCAGATTATTGGTCAGAATAATCTCTTTAAGGAGGACCGAACCCCTGTTTATTTCAAGGCTGAAGGAACAATCACCTCCTGCAAGGAGTCATTTACCACAGCTTGTACCCAAGCAAATGCCAGCTCAAGAAGCCTTAATCAGCTAGAAGGGATATAAGCCCGGACAATAGGTGGCAGAGATCACAGCAGTAAGGACTTTTTAATCTTCCTCAGAATTGTCTAGCTTGAACTTTTCATAAATAACCAATCCAGTATGTGCCTTAATCACTTCCGCTGGATCTTCCCTATTTAAATTTAATATAAGAAATACGGATCCAGGCCTCAGAGTCTTCTTATTTCTCAAGACTAGAAATCTGTAGCAAACCTTCTGGCATGAATACACAGAATAGGCAAATCTATGTGGAGCAAATGATATCTCAGATACCTAGAATGTGATCCAGGAAGAGCTGGATAAGCAATAACTAGTGCTTGGAATTCTACCCAGGGATCTGTTAATAATCAGTATGGTGTCTGCAATATAGACATTATCTTGTTGAACAGCTTTCACCCTTCAGCAGTAAGCCAATGCAGTTTGCACCTGCTATGGTTTCTGAAGAGTCTTCAGAAGCAGCCTCTTGGAGAGTGTGTTACAGTAATCCAAGATTTCAACTTTATCATTGTTATCATCCTGCCCACCAATGCGGTGGAAAGAATACTAGAGGCCCACCATGGCAGCAGTGATTCCAATTGTTACAGAGAAAATGCTCAAACCTACAAGCCATCAAAACCTGTTCCATCTCTAACTCTAATTCTGTCACATCAACTTGGTTATGGCAGATCCCTTTTAAATTTAAGGAATCATCTAATTTTGACTCTCCTTCCATTCTCTTAGGGATTTGGTGTGAAAGGTATTTTCTTTTTCCCTTCATTAATCAACCTCATATTTCTTTTTTTCCCTTAGTTTTCTCTTCTTCCTTGCTCTTGATACATCAGTCCTTACCCTTGATATTTCATGTTCCAACAATTGTACATTCTATAGATTCTTTTTATCATCCTCCCACTTCATCTATATCACCATTCACAGCTAGCTACTCATACTGGTCAAACCCCATACTGGTGTTTGTTTCTTTTCTACACAAAACAATACAGGATTCCAACATTACCTGATGTAATTCAGCTTCATTAAAGTAGCAACCTTGGGTGACGATGTATTGGTAAAAATAATTTAACCTACAGACTTTATTTTCACAACTCACTATTTCTTTTGCCTACCACATGGATAGAAACATTTGATTAAAATAGTTCTGCCTGTATATTTCTCTGCAGATACCCCAATGATTTTCCACTTCCTATCCTCTTGCTGTGTTAGACCAAATTTTTATCGTTATATATCAATTACATTGTAAAGAAACATAAATGAGAGAAATTATTTTGTAATTGTGTTAATTCTGAAACTTCGCATAGTACAGACAATAGGTATGAGGCAGCGCAAGATGACATGTTTGAAAATATTATCTATCCAAAATTCTGCTGGAATGACTGTAAATAAAACCAAAGTTAGATTTATATACAGTTTCAACTATTCCTCTTTTCCTCCCTTGCCCTCCCAAATAGAAGTTTTCTTCTCTAGTTCAGATTAGTATCATTTATCAGAGCTAACTATAAAGCAGATGGAGCTTTTCTAATTGATAGCCTCAATGTGAAAGTTTCTTTCCTATAATGAAGAATGTCCAAACTGTAAATGTATTTTAAATATTGATTTAAGAGTGTTTCCCCTGTTTATTTTGTTTTACGGAAAATTCTATAATCCAAATGTTCTTTCGTTGCAATATGTTTCTTAAAATATTAATATTTTTCAGCACAGTACACTTCTTTTTACTATACTGAATAGAGTACCTGCAATTCAGTAAGAATAGGGGCATGTGACATCGTTTTATTAAACTTTATCCTTCCAAACAGACTTGACAAGATGATAAATTAAGGTTAATTGTTCCGCAAGATAAACAGAACAACTGTAACAGTTGCTTATGTTGCAATATACAGTGTCATAGTCCTGTTAAATGGAAATAAATGTAGACTTTTTTTTACTCTCCTTAAGTATCCAAATACTCTTAGAGAAAAATCTGTACTTAAAAAGCAGTTGGACCTGGCAAGATAAGTGTGTCATTGCAATGATACAACAAAAAAGAGCCTGTAAAGCTATGGAGGGACCATGAAGGACTAGGTAGGAAGTCAAAAGATTTAGGAGCACATGTGGCATTTTCATCCATGCTTCCAATAGATTGCCAACATCCAGTGAGGGAATGGAGGATTTCAGAGGAAAACCTCTGGCTGAAGGGATGGTGTCATCGAGAAAACTTTGGATTTCTAGACCATGGTCTACAATATAGAATCTATGCTATCTATGTGATGGGCCTCTGTCAAGAGATGGGGTCCAACTCATGAAAGAATGTATTTGGAAGACAACTCGCTTGTGTCATCCAAAAGCATTTAAACCAGTGGTGGGATTCAGCCAGTACAGCCCAGTTTGGGAGAACCGGTAGTAAAAATTCTGGCTTGCCCCACCCACCCCACCCCTGCTCCTTCTAGGAGTCGCCCTGCCCCTTCCAGGAGTCACCTTGCATCGCGTTTTGACTCCCAGGTAAGTGCAGGGAGGCTTGCTAGGCTCAAAATGGAAGGGGGTGGGGGGTGCAGCATCCCCCGCCCCCTTTCTTGCTCCCAGGAGGCTTCAGGGGGCCTTTCTGGCCCCAAAATGGGGCAGGGGGATACATCTTGCTTATAGCATTTTCTAAAATCCTTCCATTATTTGGTACTAGTTTCCACAGTGGTATTTTAAAAATTGTCTATTAAATTCATGTATAATCTTTTGACATTTTGAGTTAAAAGCATGGATGTCTTTTTAGTGCCATATTTTGAAAGCAATTTTGAAAATGCTGCATTTTGCATATTTCAGCTGCCATTTCTTTGGAGTTTCAGAATTAGGTTCCTAAGGATATCTAGGAAGTATTCATAAACAAGTATTCAGTTACCATCTGGTTTGCATTACTACTCTTCCGTTATCTCAACTCTGGTTTTTCTGCCAGTACTCAAGGAGAACCATTTGTAAGCCACTCAAAGTCACCATATGTGAGTTTGATGGCCATATAAATATGTTTAATAAATTAATAAAACTGTAGGTATGGTACTGTTGATGTCTTAACTTTGTATTTCTTGTACATACTTGTTTAACCTTGAAATGAAATTACTTTTGTTTTGCTGCACAAAAGGAGGATGAATCTTAACATTGATCTGTTTCATTTTCACATTATCCCTGTATTAGGCTAAATTAGGCTAAAACTTAGTAGCCATGAATAATTTTTATTAACAGGAATATTAGTAGAATGTTGGTTATAGAGGAAAGTTCTCTTCCTCCTTCATAGTTAGACAAAAAGAAAGAGAGAGTTGCACCTTCATAAATCTGTTAGTTGCTTATGGGTTTATTTGCCCTATGTAGGATTCAATATATGTGTAGAATGAATAGAAGGGATTTTATCTCCTGTCCATTGAACTGACATCTAGAAAATCACACCCATACAATGGAAAAGCAGCCTTCCAGTAGAATGAAAAATCTTCACTTATCCAACTTAAAACTTTTTTTTCAGACTGAGGCCCATAATTCTCTAACTCTAACTCACTCTCCCACTTTTGGAAAGCAATGGGTTGTTACATTTTTGGGACTATACTTCTATCTAGACCATGGTATATATAATGTAGACTCTATGATGGGCTTCTATCAAGAGATGGGGTCCACCTCATAAGGACTTGGAAGAATGTGTTTAGAAGACATCTCACTTGATGGGAGGAAAATACAGGCAAAGAAACTACCAATCCTTGTCCTGAAATAGTCCTACCTTAAGTCCACAAGCACTATATCTCTTGCTAGCCTTGTTGCTAAAAAAACACTAAACTTCTTTAACATGCCGCCTCAAGTTCCTAAATGAGAGGTAGGATGTAAATTTAATACAAAAAGAATGATTTGCTTTGGAGGCAGTGTAATTTATATCTGCATAATTTTCTACCAGCTTGTTAAGAGGATAAATGCACATTAACATGGCCATGAGGAGGAACCGTAGATTTTATATATAAAATAGTCAATATAGTTTCAGAGTGCTATTGTTCATGTTCTAATCCATATATTTATTAAAAAGCTGCTTGAACCTGTTGGTAAGCATACTTACATTACTAAGAACTATATTTGTGTAGAATATCTAGAGGCTCTTACCATAGTAGGAAAACTTCATGTTTGTCACCTATCACTTCTTGCTTCAAATTGGACCTTTTTCTTGAATACAGAGTTTTCTGGTACAGAATCCCACATCAGAATTTTCTGAATTTGAGTTGATGTTGGTACAGAAATAATGTTAGGGATTCTGCTCTGAATCATCGGAATCTAACGCTTTTCATAAATAGTTTTTACATACTTTAGTAAAGGGCATAAAATGATTAATTGCATATTTGAGGGATATTATAGAAAAACTTGTATTTATATATGTTTTATTTTTCATTTGAGATACCCAGAACTTTATTAGAATATAGGGTTTTTTATACGTTTGCATGGCTAATCCTACAGATGTAAAATTTTCAAGATTATGATGAGAAGTAATTGACAAAGTAGTTAATAAAGGATGATGTGTTCCTAATTAATCCATTGTGCCTATAGTTGAAAATTAATTGTGTTATGGAAATGCCATGTTAATTAAGGCAGAATCTGAGAGTACAATAAAGCTTTTACAAAAAACTTTAGTTATGTTGGCAACAGTAGGTTGATAGGTTAGTGCTTTTCAGCCTACCAAAGTCTCAATTTTTCAGTGATGCCATCATGATTTACTTGTTACTATAAAGCTAGGTTTTACAGCAGGCCTTCAGAAATGCCATTCTCCCAGCAACATCCACAATCTGTTTTCTGTAACTATATCAGCATACAGATGATTAGTTTATCCATTGTATTTTCAACTACCATATTTTTCGGAGTATAAGGCACACTCCCCCCCCCCCCCAAAAAAAATGCGGGTGGAAATATCTGTGCATCTTATACAGCAGATATTGTGGTGGGAGGGGGAGAGGGGTTGGTGCGGTGGCGATCAGCTGTTCTAGAACGGGTGGTGTTGGCAAACGGGCAGCGTTGACAAACAGGCAGAGGTGTGAATGGCGGTGCGAATGGTGGCAACACACTGACGGGCCGTGGCGGCATGCACAGGCCATGACGAATGGGCCATGGCAAACAGACCAGATGAATACCGGATGGATGCTGGGAGGCAGAGGCAGATTTTTTTATTATTATTAATAGAAATAGAAATAGAAAAAGCAACATGTTCAAAATCCAGACAATGCGTTTATATGGATTTTGAACATGTTGCTCTTTCTATTTATACTAATACAAAAAAAAAAGAGGCAGATTTTTTTTTCTTGTTTTCCTCCCCAAAAGCTAGGTGCGTCTTATAGTCTGAAAAATACGGTATGTTCCCAGCCTGATCCTGAACCATTGTTTCACCACAGTGAGAGTCACGAAAATAGATTATATATTGTGTTTATATCAGAATGTAATTTATAACTCCCAGCTTATTTGTTCAGTATAAGATTGCCTATAATTTTGAATTATTTCCAACTTCTCAAGGGTTTTTATTTTTAAGTGTGTAACTGCTTTCAGAGGCCTAATCATGTTGTGATATATGTTAATTAAGCCTTATACACTGTGGAACTTAAGGCCACAATTGAGTCCGGAATTTCCATTGCTAAACAAAGCAAGGCATCGCATGACTACATCACTTAATGACTACAGTTTTGACACTCTCAGGTTTTTCTTATCCAAGAATCGTGAGTTATTGAGATGGAATCCCAGGTAAAGGGGCGGGGCTGCCATAAAGGCCCTGGGAGACCTGGTGCAGACTGTGCATGAGTTGAGGTGTGCTGTAGTGCTGTGCAAAACTACAGCCGGCCCAGCAGCACTTAGAACTTCAGGAGACTGCAAATTCCCTCACCTGCCACTCAGAAATGTCTTTTCAAATCCTACATTGCAGTCAGCCATACCAGTACCTTTGCCCAAAGCTCCAGTTGCCTCCACAGTCCTGCGTTCCACAGGGTCTGCTATGTTCAGCTGATCCTTGCCGTTTTTCTCCTGGTACTCACAAGTTAGCAGGGGGCACAGATTATTTAAGTGTGTGTGTGTGTGTGTGTGTGTGTGTGTGTGTGTGTGTGTGTGTGTGTACGCACACACAGAGATGACCATTCAGCACACAACTCAGAGCAGCGTAGAATATCAAATAACAACTTTCTCAACACCATACAATTGAAAAGAATTTTCAACAAAACTATATATAAACTGCTCAGAAAAAGCACCTCAAACAGGCCACACCACTGCCAGACTCAATACCTTAGGAAAGACTCATACCTATGGTGCATCCTAAAAGGCAGGCAGAATCAAGGCCTGTCGGATTTCAGGGGAATGCTGTTCCAAAGGATAGAAGCAATGATAAAAGGAATGTCTCAGGTTCTTGTTTCTTAGACATTAAATGGCTAAAATTTCTGTTTATAAAAAGCCTAATAAGATTTAAAAGGTATTTAATCATTGTTTTTTTAAAATATCAATGTTTTGATTTTCATTTGTTTTATTGGCATCAACAGTATTACGTAAAAGTGTCACATAAAAGATGATGTCTACTATCTAAAAGGTTTCCTTACTCTGGTAGATTAACCCTGGTAATCTAGGCTTTGGTTAACTATGAATTTTATTTACCAAAAAAAGGAGAGGTGTTCAAAACCATATGGGAGTCATGAAGTTGGAGTTATTATATGTGGATCTTAGCCAAAATAAAGATGAAACAAAAAGGAATAGCTAGTGGAGAAACAGAAATAGCCTTGTCACTGTTTATCCTTTCCTTTATCCATTCCCACAATACTTATGTTGTGATTCATGTAAACAATATTAATTATCGAAGAAATAGTGGTGGTTTTTTATTACCATTATTGAAATGCTAATACCACTGGAATTAATTGATTGATTTCTGTTTCTAGGTGGGCCATGCACAGATACAGCTCATGTTTCCTTAACCACAGCAACCAAAAGATCTTGTGATTCAGGTAAATTTTATTTTTAAAATAATATATGTTATGAAAGAATAAATGTCCAGGTCACTAGGCTGTTCAACTGGCCTAGAGAAAGATCTCATATCATAAAACCCTTGTTTCTTTTATTGCAAGCCATCATATGTCATTTTATGTTACGTGTTTAATAATCTACCAGTGAAAGTGGTGGGGGAGGGCAAAGTCAGCGGAAACTAATCCTGCAAGCATTCCTACAGGAGCGCCAATCAAATTCAAACAGCCCTCATTCTTCCCTCTGGAGGAAAAAAAGACAAAATCTGGGCTTTATTAAAGCACTAACACTGTAAATTGCATTGCAACTTCCATAATCAAAAGGATACAAGTGCCTTTTGATTATTTGTCTGATATTCATCTTCTCCAATGATGTAAACTGCTTGCTGGATAAAATGTGCCAGAAGGTACTTCACATATTACTCATTAGGAGATGCATCATCTTCTGAATTCACCAGATAAACCATTCTTTGCAAGGTGAGGTGGGAAGCAATAATTTGTAGTGTCCTCCAACGTGGCAAAATAAATAATATGGAGTGAAGGATTAATTTCTTCATACCACATGACCTGATTTGGCAAACCTGTAAATTGAAGATAAAAGTGAAGTTTGAGCTGTATTCAATCCCTTGTCGTTACCTAGACATATTCATGTTATTTCCTTCACAAGATGAAAGGGGTTTGCATTTTTTTTTTGGATGTTTTTTAATTTCTCATTCTTAAAGCCTTGCGATTTCCCATCTAAGTATTAAAACCAAGATCATTCCAGTATAGTTTTATCAAAATCCAAGGATTGCATGATTACAGCTGTTGTGATTAATACCTTCTTTTTAAAATAAATGCTGAAACAGGTAATCTTCAGTTAGCAATCACACAGAATTACACTCCCAACAATTGTTTATGTATAATGTAAACACAATAAAATATATTATAGAATTCAAATTATCCTCAACCTTCAACAAAATATGAAGTCGATTGGAGTTGGGAAGTGTGATTTTGGGTCAGTCAATCTCTCTCAGCCCAATGCGCCTCATAGGAATATAGTAACAAAAATAAGAGGATAGAAGTATTAGGTATGTTTACCACTTTGAATTACATATAAAAAGATAGTATAAACATATAATAATAATAATCTTAATAGTCTATGTTGATTTGTTAATTATGCTGCAACATGATACAGCAGCTACTCTAAGGCACTCCATATAAATTCATGACAACTCTGAGGGAAGAACCCCTAAATGCTTATTTTAAAAGAATTTTAAACTCCCTTTCTCTGATAAACTCTGCATCATCTTGTAAGTGGTGAAAATGGAAAATCCCTAAATACAGATTTATGAAACATCTGTATTAATATCAATATTTCTGAATTAATTTCAAAATAGTAACATTAGTATATTCTTTTTCAAATGCATAAGGATCTTTGGTATTCTAAGGTATTTCAAGGAAATGTGTTAACATTGAAACTCAGTACAGATTCCCTGGGCCTTTCTTAGTTTTTAAGTAGTACTGCAACTTAAATTGCTTCTGTTTATTTGGGGCCAGAGGAGAAGTTGGTACAATCACTGTACAAAAATAAAATCAATATGTCATATTTTATTTCATTTGGGGTTCGTGAGATTGAATTGCCTTAAATCCATAAGGATTATGGCAATATACAAAGAAGATATATAGAGCCAGTTTGGTCTAGTGATTAAGGCACCAACTAGAAAGCAAGAGACCATGAGTTTAAGTTCCATCTTAAGCAACTGGGTGACCCTGAGCCAGTTGTACTCTCTCAGTCCATCTCACCTCACAGGGCTGTTGGGAAATAGAAAGAGAAAGATCCATTGGATATATTTGCTGCCTTGAGTTATTTGTAACAAAAATAATAAAGGTGAGATGTAAATGAATAAATAAACAGCTCTTCCAAACTAAGTACAAATGATGGTAACTAACATCAACTATCAAGATGTGGCAGAAAACAATTATTATCCCTTGGTGTTAATATAAGTAACATGAGGTCAGCTAGGGGAAGCAGGCACAGAAAGTGGTGGAATGCATGTGGGAGTTTAAACAGAGGCAAGTATGGCAGGGTGGCAGAGCCTCGTTTTCTGAAAGGAGCTTGACAGGCCCATCTGGGAAGGAGGCAGTGGGACAAACAAAGGGTTTGCACAGGAAAGGAGAAGCATGAGGTCCTTACCTAAAGGATAGTCTTCACCTAACAACCACAACCCGGACTGCCAGAGCCACTGTCACTAAGCAGTGTGGTCATGCAATGTTTCACCTAATGACCACTTCACTTAGCAATGGAAATTCCAGTTTCCAGTTAATCCAGTTACGATTGTTAAGAAAGGACTACCTACAGAAAGCACAGAAGTTATAATTCCATAATAATTATCCTTTATTAAGTACAGGTAGTCTTCAACTTATGACCACAATTGAACCCAGAATGTATGTTGGTAAGTGAGAAATTTGTTAAGTGAGTTTTGGCCAATTTTACAACTTTGCTTGCCACAGTTGTTAAGTGAATCACTACAGTTGTTAAATTAGTAAGGCAGTTGTTAAGTGAATCTGGCTTCCCCATTGACTTTGCTTGTCAGAAAGTCGTAAAAGATGATCTCATGACCCCAGGACACAGCAACCATCAAACCAGTTTTCAAGCATCAAAATGTAAATCATGTGACCATGGACCGCTGCAGTAGTCATAAGTATGAAAAATGGTCGTAAGTCATTTTTTTCAGTGCTTGTATAATTTTGAATGGTCACTAAATGAACTATTGTGAGGACTGCCTGCAGTATTTATCTAGATTGAGGGCAGAAGCAATGATAGTACCTTTAAAATTCGGGTGATGATGTTTGCTTTGAAGTTGTGGAAAATAAATATAAGGGAAATATCAAATTCATTGATTAGTTTATTCAAATTAATTGTATGCTTAAACTTTTCCTGTTCCTATTTTATTATACAAAATCAGCAAGGGAAAAACTTCTGTTAATATTATTATTTAGATAGTCTATTTCTCTGCAGTAGTAAAACTCTTGCTTTTATTTACAAAACACAAGTTAACTTCAAAAAGAAAGAGAAGGGCACGAAATCCACGATCTCCATGGTTTCGGCACTGACTTCCCCGAGGGAGGCTCCTTGAGGAGCTTACGACCTCCTGAAGGGCAGGTCAACATGAGGGAAGTATGTTGGGACAGGTATAGGGAATCGCATTTCCTCCGCCAGTCCCTTCAGCCTTCTGAAGCCTCCAACAGGTGAGGTGGCGCCAAGGCAACATGGTGGCCGATTAGCCGAGTCGGACTGGGACTAAGATTGTGCTGGAGGAGACCTGACGTAACAGGTTGCAGAAACGGGGTCAGTGACTATAAAAACCAAATGAGGACCCCAAAGACCAAACGGGAGATTCCCAAAAATATTAATTTAGCAGCGAACTTGGCAGTGTGGGGCGGAGGAAATGAAGGAAAGCTACCACGCAACAATTGGCTGGTGAGAGGAGCCCCGGCAATGTTTACAAAAAACTTTGAAAATAAATAAGAAATT
>JANHGC010008545.1:222073-234483 GCA_027560395.1 Boaedon fuliginosus
TCTAAAGTGATTGCACAGTTTTTCCCCATTTGAAGAGTTAATTGCCTCAGGAAATATTTTCCACAGCCAACTCTCAGAGCAGAAGATCAATCTAATGAGGGCTACCCAGTCAGCACAAGTGGATTCTTCTGGATTCTGCCAAATCAGGCAGTAGGAAATGCACAAATGACCATGCTAGAAAAATGGATGAGTGGACAATCTGCAGTCAGGGAACAATCTTGCCACTTCAGCTATTATTTGTATCTCAAGCCTAGATTGTGTGAGAGTTTTCCCTGCATCACTGATTTTCATGGCAGAAGAAATATTTCTTGTTTTTAACATAATTTTAATTTTGTTTTAAATATTAAAATTTATGTTATACAGATAAAGCTGACACAATTCAGCTTTAATAAACAGATACAACATATAAAAAATAAAAAATGCAGAGAGATAAGACATATCCCCTTTCATCCCTAGCCAGTTTAATCAACATTACGAGATTTTCACCAACTTTTAAAATATTTTATATCCTTCTTTATAAATATTACAAATCATTTGATTTTTTTCTATTTAAACAAACCCACTTTCTTCTCTCTACAAATAAACAAAGCTTTAAAATATTGTTATCCAGTCCTAATAAAGAAAAATCCATTAAACATTATCCAAGATAGTAACCCATTTATTTTAGCCTTGATCAAATTAACAATTTTATATTGTTTCCTCTTTCTCCCAAGAATCTTTAGTCACCTCAAACAATGTTCCAACGTATGACTACATCTCATACTTTTCTTGCCTCTTATCCCAAAATTGTCAGCATCTCTGACAAGCCCCTTTGTAGTTCTAGTACAAAATGTTATCCACATCACAGTTCACTGACAACTTTAACATTTCCCTTTTGTAAATCCAATTTAAAGTAGTATTTGTGTGTCTGTTTCAATTGTTAAATCAACGACTGGGTTCATTTGTAAATCCAATATTTTTTGGGTTTTTTATCATCCATTCTTCCATCTTTTTCTTATATAGGCTGTCTTCTTTAAATCCACTTTCAAATTAATTTCAGTTTTATTCAAAATAAATTGTTCCTTTTATAAATCAACTTTTTCTATCATAGCAGATAACTTTAAAATTATTTTCTGGGCCTAATAATCATAAATTTCTCATTACAAATCTATTGATATGTTTATTTTCTTGTGATGTACTGTGGTAACTGATCTTCAAAGTCATCTAATAAGTTCCAAATATAAGCATAGAAAGTTTCACATGGGAAGGATTTCGATAGTTAAAGTTCTAATTCAAGTCCATCTGGACCTTTTCACTCTTTAAAACTTTGTAAAATCAGCCTGTAAATCTGTATGTTTTTCTGTACATTGCAAAATAAAAATGTTTGTAAAACTTTAAACTTGTAATTAAAACTTCTTCCTTAAGAATTGAAGAAAAATTTGTCAAGTGAATATGACATTGTGGTTCTGGATGTTTTCAATTTTTAAAAAGCAGTAGGAGAAAAAAGGGAAATTATGATTAAGAAGTCAGGTTTTGTACAACCTTGAATCCATAAAAAGGCTTTATTAACAGCTATGAGCTGCATGGAATCTCACAAGTCCAGATGTTTGCAAGCAAACACAAAAACATCATTTCTACCATCTATTCATACACACAGAATAGTTTTCCAGAGTAGATATGGGCAATCTCAAGATCTCCCCTTTCTCCAGAGAGATTTCAGCAATCTGGATCCAGCATCCGATTGCAATTTTCAGCCGTAATGTCTCCAGTTGTCCATGGGGTGTCAGTTCCAAATTCCTCACCAGAAGTCCTCATGAAAGATTATTTCTAACTTCCATCAAAATATGGTAAAATGCTGGAGGGCCTGCCTCATTTAGCTTTCTATTCCAGAAATGACCATTACATGCTACTAAGAAGTAAACAAGTGCCCTCCAACTACTAATTGTCAGGAGCACACAATCCTACATATAAGAGGTAATATGTTCACACCTATTAGTTGATTTAGAGCCAACATGTGCATCCAAGAGGCTCATGTAAAGTATATTTCAAAGAACCTCCAATGCAAAAGGGGTACATGTTCTTAACACCGCAGTTTGCACAGAAGAGCCTTCCATTGGGGCTTTGGAAAAGATGGATCAACTTGTCTCTTGGGTTTTTGTGGAAGACAGCCCCTTATGACCACCTTGCACTCTGCCATATCTTACAGACACAAGTGTAAACAGATTTAATTGAACCATTCTGTACATGGAAAATAAATGGAAGTCCTTTTAAACTAGGGTAGGGGTTGTGCTCAGAGTTTCTCTTTTTAACAGACCAGACTCTTCTTTTACCTCATTAAAAAAACCTCTAGGTCAGCAATCCCTCACTTCTAATTGGCTCATCACTGCATTTGTAATTTTGAAAACGATGCCTTAGGCTGCACTCCTAAGCATTAGTAGTATTGATTTCAGAATGAACAAACTTATAGATAGATAACTTTATTGCAGCCATTAACCTGGACAAAAATGCTTATAGGTTTGGACTGAATTTCCAACTTTTTTTTTAATGAGAAGCATTAATTTTATGGGTTGATATTTTTGTACTTCTTTTGAGAGTTGTCGTTATAAATATACCTTACAAGGGCAATAATGGAAAGCCAATCACGAGGGAAAACCATATTAAAAAAGAATTGAAGAAACCTCACAGTTTCATTTATTGGCCATTACTGCCAACTTCTAGAAATAAGTAACAATGAAGAACTTACATAGATGTCTCTATGGAAATTCTATTGGGGATGCTCCAAAGAAAAAGGAATGCTGGGTGAGCTTTGAAATAATTCTCCTTGGACCTTGAACACAAGATAATAGGCAGCCAATAGAAGTGGACAATCTCAGAATTCAAAAATGAGACATTGTTTTTAGCCTAGATATGGAGGGAGGTTTTGCCTTTACAGCCCACTCCAAACACTTGCTAAAAATGAGCAGTATAGTTTCCTGCCATTTTCAGATAGGAAATGCTTAAAAGAATAGTGTAAGGTGAAATGCAGAGCCTTGGTTGCGCAGTGGTTAAATGCAGTACTGCAGACTTGCTGGTTGTTAGCAGTTTGGCAGATCGAAACTCCCGAGGCTCAAGGTTGACTCCATCCTTCTGAGGTCGATAAAATGAGGACCCAGATTGTTGGGGGCAATATGCTTACTCTCTGTAAACCGCTTAGGGAGAGCTATATAAGCACTGATAAGTGGTATATAAATCTAATTGCTATTGCTATTTACACACTTAACAGATGCCATGATCTAGAAAACTGCCTCCATCTAGAAAATACAGAAATTATAGTCCCAACAACCCTGCCATTTGATGTACCCACTGCAACCTTTAGATTCCCTCAAATGTTATGAAGAGATGCAAAAGGAAGACAAGGAGATGCAAAGAAGGCATCTTTTAAGAAGATATGTGTCTTTGGGAAATGGTCCAGAAAGTTCACTGCTGGCAACCCTTTATTTTTAGATTCATGCAGAAGCTTATGCTTACTGCTATGCTGCTGGCCAGAGGAATCATGATGCAGAAGGAGTAGTGAGCAACCACAGCTGCATCTATAGCTTCTTTCTCAGGGAAGCAACAAGTCCTGAATCATAGTACTGTATATTCACTGTCTCACAGTCCAGCATGAGGATGAAATGAAAGGATTGAAACCAAGTCCTACAAAGAATGGTTTAAAAATGCATAGCTTTCAGAAGAGAAAGTTGAGAGAGGACATGATAGGAGTCTTCTAGCAGAATGGTTACTATATTGTAGGGGTTCTGAGCTCATAACAGAAGTGATTGGCTTCTGTAATATTCATATAAATGAATTAACTGTGTGTTGTCTTCTCAAGCACAGTCCAGATTCCTACTTTTTCTTCTATTTCCCTTGAGGTATATTACTGCTCTTGACCTGCGACCCGAGCAAAGGAAGTTGCTAGCATTACTGGTGTTGTGTGAAGCCTAAGTGAACAAACATGCTTAAATCAATATCCTGCACCTAAAAGAAATCCATTCAAACTTATGAGGGTGTGTGTGATTATGCTCCATAACCTTTCTGCAAAATGTGATATAGCAATGAGAATCATGCCACACCAATTATTATAAATTTATCTTTTTATGGATACTAATACCATAACATAACTTTCCATTCATTTATTGGTTTTTCATGTAACGTTTTCATGCTTTGCATGAAAAAGTGACAAACTCTAACATCAGATTAAATGATGTTCCATCTTTATTTGGTACCTAAACTGTGCTGTTTGGCTTATCTCTTGTGATCTGCAGTAAGATCATCCCTGGGGAGACTCCAGCAATCGGCAAGCATGGACAGACTCCATTTTTCTTGATATGCTGGTGGACTCTCTCCCCAAGGTCATCACTCACTGCCCCCACAGTTCAAAGGGAAATAGTCCAAACGCAAGTGTAAGAACTGAATTTTCAGTAACATGTTTGCACCAAGTGCTTTATGGGACCTAAGCAAATTTTCCACGTCTTTTTATAGCCTTGCTGTGAGCATAAATTTATAACTTCCATGGGGTACCATTTTCATTGTTCTACCCTACTTTGTCGAGAAGTTACGAGGCATCATGATCATTAGACACCTCCCTCGCTTGCAGGCAAATATACTTACCAGTGTATAAATCTTCATTGTGAAATATCTTAAAAACCTTAGCCAACCAGCACCTTTATCACCTATTTTCTAATTCATCTAATCAAAATACGTAAAATTAACACGTTTTATTCGGAGGTCATCAATTTTTGAAAAATTATAGACCAGTGTTGTTAGACAAAAGGTTAATCTTTATTTCTATAACTGGATGACCATGTAGAAGGTTTCTAGTTGTACTTTTATCTTTAAATCCAAAATTCATGACTTATTGCTTCATCTCTGAGTGAGATGCAAATAATTCAAAATATGCTTCTGTAACTTTCTTTAAAGGCAAAGCTGAAAGCAACTTATTATAGAATCTGCAGAGAGTAACTTCTTATTGCCCACTAGAGAATCTAGGACAATGCCATTATCTTCAATACAGTATCTTCTTCAGCTACTTTTCTTAGCAAGTTCACTGCTTTTGTGTTAAATAAAAAGGAGTTTCTGGTTCAGCTTTTAGTAACCTCAAACTAAATTTTTCCCCTAGAGTGGCTAAAATTTTCACCTAATGTCAGGGTTTGGGAAGGCTTCAGCTGACTTTTATCTTTACCCCAGCAATCAATTGAAGAAACTTATTATTACTGAATTTGTGATGCTTGTGCATGAGAGAAAAGTAAATCCACAAATGGGTTTTCTTGTGTTTGGTCAAAATAAATTATATTCTTGGTGAAACCAGCAGGTCATCTTGTTCTTCAGAGTTCTCCTGTATGAGATTCTTCCCACTTCCATTAGCAAATGACCTGTGCAATTTTGCTGTGTAGGGAGAATTGGTTGAAGAATGTTTCTTACCTCTCTGGAAAAACATTTTCCCTCTATCAAATGTCACAATTTTAAACCATTCTGTTTTGAAAGTTGAAAAACAAACCAATGAATTGCATCATTAAGGCATTGAGAAGCACTTGTACATTTGTAGAGCTATAGAGACTTCTGGGTTTGTAGAGACTTTAACAGCATGGTGCTCTGAGGTTCCCCTCTTGCATTTTTTTAACCTTGTCTTGCCCTTTAGAATGGTCTTTATATAGAAGAGGCACCAAACTGCCTCTTCTCTCCAAGAACAATGTAAAAAGTAATACACTTTTCAGAAATGTTTGTTGTCTGGGATCTCTCCTTCCATCATTTAAAAATAGCTGCTTTTGTGCAGCTGCTTTTGTGCAGTGATAAGTAGAAATAAATCAAGGACAGGCCCATAAAGACTCATATATTAGCTCTATGAACCTTCCAAGATTTTCCTTCCACGTCCTTTGGTTTTAAAATCTCCTTTCATAAAGTGAAATGAAAGCTTTTTCTCTTTTTATCCTAAGATTTGCTTAATGGTTGAGTGAGTATGTCTGATTGGAGTATGTTGAGACATACAAATGTAACTAATATGCATAGTGGTTCTTTTCAATGTGTTTTATTTAATACCACCCCTGCTCACCAAAAATGGCAATAACTATAGTTGTACTTTTCTATAGTAGCTGTATTCTTGATTAAATGGCAGTGTGGGTTTGGTTTGGTCTGTACCATATTGTGCAGAGTTAGTTTTGCTCCCAGAAATGTAGTTAAGGAGCATCTTCCTCCTTCTGAGGAATCCATTTTGGCACTGCAAGTGCTTGTAAGAATTGTTCAAAAGTAGCAACCAAAGCAAATATAAAATCTACAGGAGGATTTATTTGTCAAGTGTGTTTGGGAAGGTATTTGTCAGAATACTGACAGAAAAGGAATGAGAGGTGACAATGAGAAAAAGTGAAAAAAATACAATGAGGCTCTGTGCTAGGTAGGGGAGTGGGCAAACTGGATTTTTGCTCTGCAGCAAGTCATTAAAATGTGAGAATGTGAGGAAGAAAGTTCAATCAGTGTATGTTTTCTAGAGAAAGCAGAAGATAATATGAACAAACTCAGATTATGCAATATTTTGTAGAAGCAGTGCATCAGTGTGTAGAACCACTTCATTGTTGACTTGCCAGACAGCAACAGTTATACCATTATATGGACAATAATAGACCTTTTTTCAAAGCATGCCCATTTCATACCCTTTACCGGCCTCCCTTCAGCTTGACATCTGGCAAAGCTATTCATTACCCATATTTATCGATTGCATGGGTTCCTCGATGCATCATCTCAGACAGAGGGGTGCAATTTACTGCAAAATTCTGGCAAACATTTATGCAGTTGATTGGGTCCTCTCAGGCTCTTAGTCCAGCATTCCACCCCAGCACCAATGGAGCTGCCGAAAGAACAAAGGTTATGATTGAGAGGTATTTGCGCTGCTATGTTTCATACAAGCAGCATGACTGGGCCAACCTTTTGCCATTTGCCAAAGTGACCTATAATAATACTATACATAACAGTACTGGATTTACACCATTCCGAGTGGTACATGGAATGGAATTTCTACCCATTCCTGAATGGGAACAAAGTCCACAGGACCCAATTACTTTACAGGGTTGGGCTGACCAAATACAGGGAACATGGACGTCTGTCAAAGTAGTGTTACATAAAGCAATGGAAGCCGCTAAGAAACAGGCTGATAAAAAGTGAGCGGCCCACAGATCTTTCCAACCTGGGGACTAGGTATATTTGTCAATGAAATACCTAAAATTGAAACTGTCCAGCAAAAAGCTGAGCCCACAATATCTGGGGCCATTCCTGGTTGTAAAAGTGATCAACCCAGTTACTGTGGAGCTTAAATTACCACCCATTCTTGGCCGAATCCACCCAACATTTCATAGCAGTCTGCTCAAGCCTGTAGAGAGTACACAATTACGAGTGTCGCCAGGTCTACCATACCGATCATTATGAAATTGGTAGTATCCTTGATTCTAGAATGCATCAGGGTTCCTTACAATATTTGATGCAATGGAAAAGGTATCCTCTTTCCAAGGCTACATAGGTAGCAAAACAAGATGTTCTGGCTCCCTGATTCATAAGATGGTTCCATAAAACATTCCCAAACAAACCTGGGGGCAGGGTCTGAATGCATTTTATAACTTTCATTATGTCATACTGATCATTCATTTCTGTTTTCCAGGTGGGCCCCTGGTAGAGGCTCGCCATACCGTGGGGGGGGAGCTTTGTCGCAGCTGGCTCCGCAGCACCAGCTAGCATCAGAAATGGTGTGGCTCTGCCTCACAGCTGATGGGAGTGCCGCTTTACAGTTGATGAGCGAGATGTTCCACAGGATGCCCAATACCAGATAGTGGCTACCGAAACAGGGAGGGTGTGTGGCTAACTGCTGGGCAAGTTTCCTAAGTTTGTTAAAAGGCACTGGGAGGTGGATGCTCCCAACACTGACTTAGAGGGGATTACCTTGTTTCTTTTCCTGCCGTGGTTGTGCTGCATTTGAGTAAAGATGGTTATTCTTGTGACAACAACATATCCTGGCTTATTTCTCTTCAGCGGCATGCCTGGCTTGGGTGAGAACTAACACTCAAGGGGGGGAAGGCAAACACCAGGGAAGCCAATGGCTGCTATTGCACTGAACAACTGCTAGTTTGGTGAAGATTAAAATGGTGACTGGGAAGAAATTGCATGGATGGAAAAAAAACCTTTCTCCCTGCTATCCAAAATGAAATCAATTACTCATTTAAGCAAGGGTTGGTTCTTTTCCCATAAATAACAATTTTTGGAATCTCTCTTTCTTGGTGTCTACAAATGACAGTAATAAAGAAACCTGGATAACACAAGGTCCCCAGGAGCAAGGAGCTATATCTGGGTCTCAGATGATGGACAGTTTAGTAGCATGTGTCAGATGGCTTTAAGACCTGGGTTTTTGCAACCTTCACTATATATGCCCTTGATTCACAATGCAAATTGGGCTGCCTTGCATAATAAAGGAAAAGGTGATGGGCTGGTTCATTCCTTTGCTCCTTTTCTTTATGATGAAGCCAAGAACAGCTGCCTGGGTAGCAAAATTTGTAAAATCTGTGAGCACTTGCAACATATTCAGCTGCTTGCAAATAGATGCTCTGTTTTTATAGCTTATGGATATCAGCAAACATGTTTCTCTTAACACTTCTGGGATGATCATGTTGCTTGGCAATTTTCCTTTTTATATTATTTTTATTAAAATTATGTTATGCCTATAAAACCTATACAATCCATGCAATATAAAATAATTTAAAAAGAAAATTCAGTGCAGAAAAAAGATCCCTCCCCTTCATCCCCAGCATGTATAATCAACATTAACAGCTTACCATCATTAAACCAATAATATTTTCATTCCATATCTCACCCACTTCCCTATAAATCAATCTTCAATGCCTCATCATTCCATCTTAATTGCAAAAGTCCATTAAAGATGATCAGAAGTAGCAACATAACTGTTATAAACTGTATCTAAAATCCCAGTTTGAATCTCTTTTTATATTTAAACAAATACCCCCATCTATCTTCACATAAACAAATCCTTTAAAATATCATCATTCAGTCCCAGTCAATAAAAACCCATTAAACACTGTCTAAGATAACCACCCATTTATTTTAGTCTTGATCAAAAAAATCAATTTTACATTATTTTCTCTTTCTCCCAAAATTCTTTAGTCACCTCGAACAATGTCCCAACATTTGATTACTTCCCGTACTCTTCTTGTCTCTTATTCCAAATCATTGGCAACTCTGACTTAGCATCTCTAAGTTACCCCTTTTGTCATTCCAGTGTTAAATGGTTATCCCCACCACTATTCATGTTCACCTTGTCTCTTTTCACAAAATCATGGACAATTCCTTTGGTAAATCCAGTGTTAAGGTGTTATCCACAGCACTTTAGTATTTGTGTATCTTTTTTACTTGTTAAATTGTTAAACAATTTCATTTATAAATCCAAAATTTCACCTTTGTGTATATCTACTATTTCATCTTTTTCATTTCTTTGGTAAGCTGTCATTTTAAAATCCATATTCAAAATGATTTCAATTTTATTCAGGTTAGCTTGTTCAGAGGTGGCATTTAGCCAGTTCTGACAGGTTCGGGAGAATTAGTAGCAATAATTTTGATTGGTTCAGAGAACTGGAAAATACCACCTCTGATTGGGCCCTCCCCTCCCTGTCCCGCCCTTTCCAGGAGTCTCCACGCACCCCTATTTAGCTGCCAGGAGGCTTCAGGGTGGCTTTCTAGGCAAAAAAGAGTATAGGGGGTGTGGTGGCCTACCCAGTCACATGACCACATAGCCACCCCCAACAAACCATGCCCACAAAGCCATGCCCACAGAACTGCTAGTAAAAAAAAATTGAATACCACCACTGAGCTTGTTCCTCTTCAATGACATCAATTTTTCTATCATAGCAGATACTGTAACTTTAAAAGGATTTTCTGAACTTAATGTCTATGAAGATTGTCAGTCATCCAGGTCATGGTTGTCCCAAAGGTTTCAAAAGGCATCAGGATTTTCTTTGTTTTTCCCTTGAAGACGTTTCACTTCTCATCCAAGAAGCTTCTTTAATTCTGACTGAATGATGAGGAATGGAAGTATTTATATTCCTTAATAGTCATCTGGCCATTAGCACTCTGAAGGTCAGTTGTTAGCTGTCTGAGAGTTCTTGATAAACCCTTGGGGTTTATCTGTGACCTCAGAGTCATCTGAATCAGAGTTCAAATGGGTATGGAACCTCCTTGAAATTGCTGAAAGGACTGTTTTGTAGACAGGAGATAACTGGTATCATATCCTTCTGTTCTGTTGAAAGAGGGCTGTTCAATTTTAATATAGATGGCCTTTTACTCCTCTTTCAAATATGGTTTACATAATATTAATTAAATTAATTTAATATTCATTTATGTCTCTTAACAAATCCATTGATATATTTGTTTCCTTATCTGCCACCCTTCAAAGTCTTATCAGTTTTTCCTAAAATCAGCCTTGTAATCACCCTTTTGTTACATATTCCCCCCCCCCATTTTTTTTTCAAAACCTTAAACCCATAGTTAAAACTTCTTTCTTAAAGGATTGAAGAAAAACTGATCTATTGGATACAATCAAACTGAAATTCTGAAAGTTCTTTAAAAAACAGTAGGAAAAAAATGTGATTAAGAAGTGAGGTTTGGTTAAACCTTGAGTCCACAAAAGGCTACATTGGTGGGTATACATTCAATGGAATTCTGCAATTTCCAGCTGTTTACAAGTATAAGAAAAACAGCTTTCCAGAATATGTATGGGCAACCTCATGGTCTCTCCTTTCTCTAGAGCAGGCGTGTCAAAATCCAGCCTACAATGACATCAGATACGGCCTGCGTGGCCATCCTGGAAACGGTATGGGGCCAGCTGCATTGCTTTGACAAGGCCCACCCCATCTGGTATGCGTGTATGTGCACATGAGGAGGTGGGTACACATGTACCCCATGATGGGGTGGGCCAGGCCTGTGCGCATGTGTACCTGTCTCTTCCTGTGCACACACATGCACTCCAGGATTGGGTGGGCCTGCCCAAAGCGACACAGGCTGGCACCTTACCATTTCCAGTCTGACCACACTTACTGGCCTTTCATGGGTGTATGCATATGAGGGAATGTCCGGCAGCAGGGGCTCCACAGCTGGCCTTCCAGGAAGCTTCAGCCTGGTCCCTTCTATTACGGCAGGCACATGTACACACAGGAATCGGCACCTGTATGCATGGACAGGCCTGGCCTGTGCCATCCCGGCAGGTGTGTGTGCTCACAAGAGGCAGTTGGGATAGCAGCGTGGGACCTATACACACATGTGCACACTGCCTCCTGCGCATGCATGCGCTCATTGACTCCTCTCCTCTGCCATCAGCCCACAGAAGACAACTAGAATACTGGTCTACCCTCCCGAAGAAATTGAGTTTGACACCACTGCTCTAGAGGAATTTGACAGTCCAACAGCCAGTTTTGGCCGTAATGTCTCCCACTGTCTTCAGGATGTCAGTTTGTCATTTGCTCACTGGAAGTGTCTCCTTGCTTAGATTTTTTTTTTTCCAAATACACAATGAGGAGAGAGTTGTTGTCTAATCAGTTCCACTTCTGTCTTCACCAATATATTTTCATGGAGATCAATAGCCTGCACACTCTCAAATTGTGCCAGCCTAATCAATTGCTGGTGCTGAAGCTAGCATGCAGAAGTAAAAGCAATGCATTTTGAACTAGCCTAATAGATTTTTGTTAATTGCAATCAAACATCCTTTTCTTCCCCTTGTTAATGGCATGTTAATTTGAAAGTATTAGTGCATTTTTGTCAAGTTGCCATTTTTTACAACTTGAAATACTTAGCCACTGGGAAGTTGTTAGCTAGATCTATCTCTCAGCTTGAGGGTTGGTGGCATAGCTCAGTCCAATTTTAAATATTCTAAAAATGGTGATATCATATTTTTAGAACTACAGTATATTTTGGGGACGTTTTAGCCAACATTTCATTTGGCCTATTTTTCTAGAATCTGAAGATAGGTGCCTTCCATCAGACTGGAATGAGATTATCAAAAAGGTTAAGAATTGAAATGTTTGCAAAATCAAAGGCACAAAGGCACCCCAGGTAATAAGAAAACTAGATACAATTGGTGGAACTATTAAAATAATACTTTAAATAATTCAGTAAAAGTAAGTGGATTTATGTAGACTACAGTAACTCTCAGTTCTAACTAAACAGATGTAGACTGGTAGATTAATGCATTCTGCGTCAGTGTCAGTGCTGAAGCTGCTGCAGTCAGTGGCGTAGCGTGGGCTTTCGTCGCCTGGGGCCGACCGGAAATTTGCCGCCCCCCCTATTTAGTTATTCTTAAAAAAAATAGACAAAATAAAAAAAGCACCTGTTTTAGCCCGGATTCTCACTTTTAATACACTTTGAAAATTCACTTA
>JANHGC010008545.1:256999-269751 GCA_027560395.1 Boaedon fuliginosus
ACTTACTTCTACCAGACTTCTAGAAAGATCTTTTGAAGCAAAGGTTTAGAAGAAAGAGCAGATGAGTTGGTTATAGACAGTGTTGTACAAGAAGAATGGGCTGCATGTAGCTCCTGCCCCCCTTTTAATAGTACCCACTTCTAATGACATTTCTCAAAACCAGGAGCATAATTTCTTACCCCTTTCAAGTGAGAAACCTGGTAACTATAGAGTGTCAGCTAAAATAGTTTGAAAATAACTTTTAAAACACTCTCTAAAAATTCAGGAAACTGAAAAATATCTGCTTTACTCTTTTGTACTCTATCCATTTTGCATTTACAGAGGGCCTTAAAAAATTGAAATAGAATTCAAAGCACGCTCTGAAGAGAAGAAGGTTGCCCATCCTTGTTATATGAGACCCTGTTTCCTAATTACTTTTACTTCCTGCTTTTCCCATTGCTGTGATTTGAACTGACATTCAAAACTCAATGTCCAATTATGCATTTATTTATTATTTAGAAATAGGCAAGAGGGAGGCAATTGCTTTTACAAACAATCTTTAAAATGATAGCAATCAAGCCACATATTATTCCAAACATTGCTCCCAGCAAAAAAGGTGGGGGAAAAGGTGTTGTGAAGTGCATAAAAGCATAAACAATTGACTATACCTCCTCAGGTGTCTTTTTCCAGGCTTGTGATATAGCTGCAGAGGTCCCCAGACAAAGATGATCTATTTAAGGTACTTTTTTGTGCTCTTTTGCACTCAGAAGCATGAAGATCGGAGGAATAACCTTGGCCACTTCAACATTTGTAGAATTCAACTTCCAGAATTTCCCATGCTGGCTGGAGAATTCTGAGAGTTGAAGTCCACAAACCTTAAACCTCTTGCCAAGGTTGGACACCCCGATCTAGATTCACACTGCCTCCAGAATGCTGCCTGTTAATATGTCTCTCAAACGTAGTTTGGTAGGCCATGGGGAAGCTTTGTATACCCGTCTGTCAGTTGTTCAGGAATAAAACTGACCAGCTTGCTTGCTTTCTTGAGTTTCTGATCAGACAGTTCATGGAATTGAATTTTCCATGCCCTTTGACAGGAAATCATGACCTACTGGGTTACTAAGAATTCTTGGAGCACCATGGTAGCTTACCACTTGGGGAATTGATCTTTGTGTACTTGTCTGAGAAGCAGTTCCTCCATGTCTCATGATCAAGTGGACTTTAGAGTCACAGTGAATGTCCTGGTCCCCTTTCCCTTGCAAGATATGCTAACTTTCTTGTGAGGAACAGTGGAAGAAAGATTAATCTACAACTGAAGTGGTCAACACTTCACCTGAAAGATAGTCATGGTTCTTTTTATCACCCCCATCCACCCCAGTGTATCAGTTTCAACTCTTACTACCAGGGCATTAAAATGAAAATGGAAAACAAACTTGAAAGGCAGTCATTAGCATTTCATGGAAGAGTAAAGAGGAATGAATGAAAAAAGAAGGAATATTCATTCAGCCCCAATGAAATAACCATTGGAGTTACTACTGTATGCTACAGGAACAGAACTGTCCAGAGACTTATGTGCATGAGCACTTTAATTTGTATGGTTTTATGTGTCTAGTAATAAGAGATTGTTGTGTAATTTTCACTAATAGATCAAATATATCTGAGGGAAGGTATTCCACCTTTTTGTCATTCAATTTTGACAGCAGATGTAATTGCCCAGGCATTAAATTATTTATTGTTGATTCACAGCCATTGGTTAATAATCATTAATGACAAAGCTTGTGTCAATTATGTTAAAAGAGCTCTCTGAATGCAGTTTTCTTCAATCTGCCATTTTTTGAATTCTGAAACCTGCAGCCTTGACATTGTTCAAAGCTACCAAGTCAGGAGAAGGCATAATATAGTCCACTCTGCATCCTTCAACCATGTAGACTTCAGCTCCCCACATTTTCAGCAATGACTATGCTGGATGAAGGATGCTGGGAACAGAAACCCAAATTCATGCCTGCTGGTTTCCATTCCTATGTTTGTCTATGAAGAGTCTTAGTCATCCAGGTCATGTTTGTCCAAAAGGGGTTTTTTTTTCAAGAGGTACCTGGACTTTCTGGTTTTTCTTTTGCTTAATGAACTGAGGTGATTTGCTTAATGACCAAATGGAAAGTAAGCCTATGATGATCAGTTTAATAAATACAGTGCTTAGTAACCGAGTTGCCAAACACAATTGCAGACACTAAGCAAGGTCTATTTATAGTGCAGTTTCCCATCTTGTCTGCTCCACACTTGAAATGGAAATGCAGCTCTATAAACTATTTATTTCTAAATGGTTTAAAAAGGTGCTGGTTTCACTTTTAAAGCCGCTCATGAATTAGGACAACTGAGCTATTGTCTTTTCCCAGTTGTTTTTACCTCTCCAATTCGCAGATTGGGCATGTTATGGGTCCTGTCAAGCAAAGAATATCAGCTGGCAGAGACTAGGAGATGTTCCTTATTCTGCCATAGTCCCTGCCCTCTGGAACATTCTCCAATCAGAGATTAGGAGTACCCAACCCTGCCTGCCTTTCTTAAGGCCATGAATATCTGGTTATGTGTCTGGCCTGTGCCCCCAAGTGTGTTAAGGGCCCTGTTTCCCTGGCTATATTGACACTTATGGTGTGAACTTTTCTTGACTGACATAAATGCATTTTTGTATTTTGTAATTATTGTTGACATTATTGTTGATCACTCAGAATCACTTGCCTTGAGATAGGAGGCTATAGAAATAAATATATAAATAAATATAACTTTGGATCTGGATCTTAGGTATATTCTGAAGACTGACAACAGATATCTGCAAACTGTGAAAAATATTGATTCTTTCCATATCTTTCAAAAGTAAAGATTAATTAGTAAATGACAGAAACAAAAAACTATGAGCAAAACATTTTGATGAGGGCTGACAGAATAGGTTTACTGATCACAGAATGTTGTGTGACAGTTGTGAAGAGTGAGAGAAATGAAGGGTAAGAGACAGGCACTTAAGCAAGGTTACCCCATTACGACATTTGTTTGTATCTTGATTTTAAATTCCTTGGCATGGTCAAATGCAGCATTTTAATTAGCGTAGGTAACCTTGAGGAACTTTACTCATATTGGCAGCTCCAAATCAGTTACATTTAAAAGTAATATAGAGACATACATACAGTGTGACAGACAGATAGACAGATGGAATAGTAACTAGTCAAAGCCCTTAATGGTGGGGACCTTTAATAAAACATCAGCTGTGGTTTGGGTATCAGCTTTAGATTTCCTGATGGTTTACCCCTAAAAAGGGAAAACCTAGATGGATAGGTGGGAAGAGACTCTGCTATAATATAAATAAGTACTACGGTAAATGTAATGAAATTTCTCAAAAACCTCTGTGGATTAGAAGTGTGAGTGTGCCAAGAAAATGTATGAGAAGATTATGGGAGGTAACATCGCTTCAATTCTCAGTGTATCCCTTTGTGTGTCCAAAGCTCAGCGTTCACCTTATTTTTTACCACTTTAGGGAAGAAGTAGAGCTCAGAAGTAGACCACATGAAGCCATTTCGTGAGAAAATAAAATGTGAACTCCTCAAAGGAGCAGGATAACAATGAAAAGTGATTTTATGGACAAAGATGTACAGGTCACCATTCCTCAACATCTGGATGGTCATCCCAGCTTCTTTAGTTATATGTGACTATTTGTATTAGAAGGCACAACACTTTGCTCACAATTCTCCATCAAATCTGTAGGAGATTTTCTGATTTTCTTTCGAAAAAATATAAATTTAGGATTCCTCCTTGCTGTCACCAATGCAGAAAAAATATATATAAAGAGCTCTCCAGTGGGGAAAAAGCAGGTAAATCACTGGAGAGGTTACTGTTGAATGACAGGACATTAATCTTTGATCACATCATCATTAAACAAGCACAATAATATTTTATAAGCAGTCCTTGACTTAAAAGAGTTCATGTAGTGACCATTTGAAGTACAATGGCACTTAAAAAAGTGACTTATGACTGTTTTTCACACTTATGACACTTGCAGAATCCCCCTTGGGTTACGTGATCAAAATTCAGGTGCTTGGTAACTGACTTGTATTTATGACAGTTGCAGGATCGAGGGGTTTTATGATCGTCTGACAAGCAAAGTCAATGGGAAAGCCATATTCATTTAACAATCGTGTTACTAATTTAACAACTACAGCGATTCACTTAAAACTGGAAAGAAAGGTAATAAGAGGGAACAAAATTCACTTAATTACTGTTTCTCTTAGCAACAGAAATGTTGGGCTCAATTATGGCTATAAGTCGAGGACAGCCTGTATTCCTCCAGGGAAAATTTCTCTAAAATTTCTTCTGTGAAATAATTTCTAAAGTAAGTTCATTCTTGCTTTCATCTGGTTGGAGTATGCATTAGGTGAAATAAGAATTAATTAAGAGATGACTGGTCTCATTCAAATTTTCAAAATCCCCCCCCCCCAAATTATATCAATGTGATCACTAAAAGTCAACATTGACTTAATGGCACATAATCAGACAATGGTTGTAAACTAATCAAAGAGAGAAGCAACCTGGAATGAAAGAGAAACTTCCTAACAGTGAGGACAATTTACTAATGGAACAGCTTGTGTTCAGAAGGTGCTTCATCACTGAGGGTTTTTAAGAAGAGATTAGGCAGTCACTTGTCTGAAATGGTATGGGATCTCCAGCTTGAGCGGGAGGCTGGACTAGAAGACCTCCAAGGTCCCTTCCAACTGATACATTCTAGAAAAAAAATTAAATGTCATATTCAGATATCTGGAAAATTATTACATGGAAATGGTAGGGTGTATTTGATCTCAATTACTTTGGAGGTCAATGAAATCAGATTAGAAGAAAAATTCTAGCAAATTTTGCTAGAGATTCTTCATCAGAAAGAATCTCCTCATGGTACCAACTATCTGATGATGAGACAGACTTGGTCACTGATTAGACATGCTCTGGCAACAGGTAGGACAAATTGAACTTGCAGATCTTTCACTTCAGCACTTTTGTGATTAATAATATGACTGGGAGAGACCTGTCCTCCATGAAAAGACTGTTCTTTTGCCAAACTACCAGTCCCTAAGGATCTGATGTCTGGTTTGGCACAGCAACCAAATAGGATAGGTACATACTTCAATGGATAGCTAGGACTGCTGAAAAACAATTGCAACCAGACTGCCTTCCATAGAAGATGTGTATGCTGCATGGGTCAGAAAGAGGGCTGAGAAAATATCTACAAACCCTTCACATCCTGCACAAAAACTGTTTCAACTCCTCCTCTCAGGATACCGCTATAGGGCATTGCATGCCAAACCAACTTGACACAGAGAGGTTTTCCCCTTGTGCCTTCACTTTGCTGAACTGTCCCACAGTTCTGTCTTATGTCTAAGAATATTTACCCGTGTAGTATGGCTGTATTACTGTTATCCTTCTCATATTTTCTACTACCTTCTCTTATTGGTAGCTTATGATTATATCACTTTGATGTTTGTATGTACCCTGTGAGCTTATGTAGTGGAGACAAATTCCTCGTGTGTCCAATCACACTTGATCAATAAAGTATTCTATTCTAGAAACAAATATCAGTAAAGAGCTGACCAGTCAATTAAAGCAGCAGTGCCTTCAGAAGAGCACCACGTTGACCTTCAACAGTTGCTGAAGAACTTGTTGTGCTGTGGGTTACTGGAGAGAATAAGGGAGGATTTCTCTTTACCTCCTTTTTCAAGACCTCTGTGTTACTACTTCCCAAGGAGAGCAGTAACTCAGGAGTCGCAAGAGCATTACAGAGAGGAAGCCTCCTGGCTTCCCCTCCTTCATAACTAGACCAGTTCCGCCAATCTCAACGTCTTTAGATTAGAAGACATACATAGTGGGCATGTGAACCGAAATGGGAATAGAACTGATCTGTGGGATATGCATTCACTTGCATGTGTGCAGCCTCTGGTTTCTAGTTAACAGCCACAGGGATGCAAATTATGCTCACTCTTTTCTTGGTGGATTGGGCCATTCTACTCAGAACTAGTAAGCCTCAACTTCAGTGTTACAAAGATTTCAGGGCTAAGTAAGGGCAAAGAGCCCACACAGAAATAAAACTTATTTTTTGCAACTCAGCTGAATAGTGTGACCTCTTTGCAGAAAGCTGCCATTTTTTTGGCCTGTCTGAGTTTTAAATATTTTTTTCTTTTTTCTTTTCCTTGCTAAAATGGATATTGATTTGATCACAGCTTTTACAGTTCTGCCTTCATGGTAGCTCTCTGATCTTCCTTGGCATTTTAAGCCATTCATCTCCAGCCTGGTATATATACAAAGGCTTTGATAGGAAATCAGATAAGAGGTTTTCTTGAAGATTAAACAAGAAAGTAATGAAATGATCCAGGAGCTCCAATGAAAGCAAATGCTTCCCCACACCAGCCTATCTGGAGCCTCTTTGACCCAGGTTCACCGATAGAGTCACAAGTGACTGCCCAAAGCAAAAATAATGCAAACCCTTCAATGGTATCTTGTCATTCACTGGAGCCGTGGCGGTAGCACATTGATCATATCTGCCACCCATAAATATTAAGCCTACAGGCAAGTGGCTGATGCTGCAACTTCTTTGAAACATCTCTGATTTACGGTGTAATGCTGCAGAGGGTATAATGTAACTTTAGCATAGAATTCCAGGATTTATGGCAGTGAATGCTGAGCTACTTTGCCACTAGACTCAGTGCTTTCCAGTACCAGTTCACTTATGGTCCGAATGTGCAGGGAGGTTAGTTAGAAGCAGAATAGGACAAGGGGGCCATTGGGTTGCAAAATGAAGGGCCAAGAAAGGCCTCCACATTTCAAATACTGTGATGTCCAAGGAAAGAGCATTCTGAGGAGATGCTAGATTGCTCACTGGTGAAATGGCTCATAGCTTTGCTTTCTGCAAAGAGTCACTCCTCTATCAGACATCACAGCCTGACAGAGGAGCAACTGTCCTGCAAAGTTATGGGCCATTTCACCAATTAACAATCTAGCATCTCCCACTCTTACCTCTTAAAACATGAAGCAAATGATACATTTAGTTAGCCCTATAGATTTCAGGAGAAGATGCTAAGGTTTAATATAACTTTATCTCCCATTGGAACTCCTCTGTGAGCTCAATAAGTAAGCCCATAACTGTGATGATCCAATTCTTCTGCTCTTCCATCCTCCTTTCATGAGATCTAGTACAGCCCACCAGTCCATCTTCTTACCTTCCTTCCCCGCAGTTCTGTATTCACCTTTACTATGGTTCTGGAAGCAGCAACAACAGATGAGGAAGGAAATTATTTTTTCTCTTTTCTCCATTCCTCCCCTGACTCCATTATTGACACACACACACACACAGTTATTGATAGTTGTCGTGTGAAAATGAGTGTGAATCTGGCATCAAGGATAAACAGAAGCAAAAGAAAGGAGGAGAAATTGTTTCTCCTTTCTATCTCCATAGGTAGAGCAACAAAACAGGTATGGGTGTGGTGGAAGGAGCCTCAACTGTGCATGGATGGATGGCAGGAGGTAGGAACGTTTATAGCCATCTCTGATTTGGATTTTAATCCAATCTACTTTCTTCTTCATGATGGCCTTCAAGAAGAATTACAATCTGCGATTATTTAAGATTGTGGTGTGGTAGGCAGCTTGACTTGGAAGTTGCACCTTCAGCAAAGAATAGCTTAAATCCAGTGACAGGTATTTCCAGAAACAGCAGCATGTATTCTTTGAATTCAAAGATGCTTACAGTTAAGTCTAACAAAGGTTAAGTTAGAGGACAACTGAAAAAAGTGACAGTCCCTGACAGCCCAAACAATAAATGTAATGGCTGGCTGGGCTCCCTGGGAGAGCAGCTCTGCCTCAGGTGATGTTAAGGGCCCTGTGATGCAGAGATACTTCAGTGGACAAAGGCAGACGGACGTCTCCCACAGGAGGCCAAAAGCTCAGAAGACGGAGTCTCTGGTCCCAGTCACTGGCTTGGATTGGATCCTTCAATATTTCAATGAACCCATAAAGCTACTCTTAGCTAGCAGGGGCAGGCAGGAGGCTGCCTGTGTGTGTGTGTGTGTGTGTGCTTTTCTTTTTCCAACTGAGAGCAAGACGCTGCTTACTCTGGAAGAGACCGGGGTCACAGGGAGCAGCCAGGTTAGCCTCCTGTGCCCAATGGGGTCCCTCCTGACAGGGCAGTGACAGAGGGGCTGGCAGAAGGGGGGAACACGGTCACCTATAATGAAGTGGTCAGCATTGGGTTTCTGTCACTCCTGCTGAGCTGGGGGAAGAGGGGGGGCAGCAGCACAGGGGATTCCTGGGGCCCAGCTGCTCCCCAGTTGACAGGAACTGCCCAGCATGCCCAACTAGTCTCCACTAGGGCCTTCCATGCCATGGTCCAAAGTTTGGGTTTGATTTTAAAATGCAATCTCCTAAAACTGGCCACTGACAAAGAGCGTTGTCTTTTTTCCTTTGTGAAAAGTTGACTTCCTGGGCCTGGAGATGGACTTCAGCCAGGGCAAGCACCAAAGTCACCAGCAGTTCATCGGGGAGGAAGAAAGCTGAAGCGAGATTTTTCCAGTACTTGGAGCCAGGGGAGCCCCCCATGGAGACAAGAAAAAAGGAAAGGAGACTTCAGCAGGTTAATTCAGTAAGAAACTTGAAACTTCCAGTTCAATGTCTGACGTTCTGTGGCATGGCTTGACTTGTAAGGTGACTGGCGTGAAATTAAGTATGTGCAACTTTTTGAGAGCCCATTACGCCTACAAAGGATTCCTGTTAGAACCCCCCTTCTCAGCTCTGTCCGTGACCTCCACATTGGGCCCCCGCCTGGCATAGTCACAGCACCCCTGCCTGTGTTTCCCCTGGTCACAGGTACCAAATCGACCCCACGGCCTGGAGCCGCCTAACATCTGGAGTCCCAAGCTGGCCCCAGGGCCACTTTAGAGAACCTGGTGGGTGAATCTGGCCAAAGCAGCAACTCCCAGTGTCATCCCTGCAGCTGATGCCTCAGCTTGTTGACTCAGTTTCAGTTTGTGGAAGTCAGTTAAGTCTCTAAATCTCTTCTCTAGGTCTTCTCTCAAGTCAGCTTCCCTGTTGGTGGCTGGTGTGGTGATTTCTCTTTTAAAGTTGTACGGACACCTATCAAGTGTTTCTGGGCAGTGAACAAAATTCAAAAAATTAAAGCAATTAAAAAATACCCAAATTATTGATTCTTAATCAATATTAAAAAATAGCAGCCAAGTATAACCTTCCATCACAACTATTTATTTATTTATTACACTTTTATGCCGCCCAACTCCCGAAGGACTCTGGGCGGCTTACAACATAGATAGCAATAGCACTCAGATTTTATATACTGCTTATCAGAGCTTTACAACACTCCCCAAGCAGTTACAGAGTCAGCCTATTGCCCCCCAAACTATCTGGGTCCTCATTTCACCGACCTTAGAAAGGATGGAAGGCTGAGTCAACCTTGAGCCTGGTGAGATTCGATCTCACAACCCGCTGAACAAGTCAGCAGAGTCTGCAGTGCTACGTTTAACCACTGGGGCCCCCGAGGCTTATCGAGGTTTAATCTTGTTTTAAGCAGATTTATGGAGCGGGAGGGATTGCAAGCCACTTTTGACTCAACTGTGATCGGAGCAGCCTCTGTGTCCCGTTAAGTCACCCCGTGCGTAAACCCAATCCTTGATCTTGCCACAGGGTTTGTGTGATCTGGCGCTCCTGACAAAACCCAGGCCTTCCCTGCTGAAACTGCCCCGTTTCCCACTGGTAGCCAGCTCTCGTTTGACTTAGCTGGACTTTCTCCATCAGCTCCTCTTTTGGCAGTGGGGACTTTGAATGTTGACAGCAGAAGTGTCATGCATTTCCAGGAATGTGTGTACTTGCCCCCAAGTTTCCTCCCTCCCTCCCTCAATTGTCTGGCTCCACCAGAGGCCCCTGTGACAGTTCCTGGCTCTGAAGCTGAGCCTTTTCCAAGGTCTCCTTCCAGCTTCCAGCAGAGCTGTGGCGGGGGGCGGGATGGGATTCTCTGGCCGGGGCCTTGCGAGCAGGACTGACCTCGGAGCCGAGTGCTGCCCTTATGACAGGGAAGGGAGGGGGGCCTTCTGGCAGGCATCAGGGAGCATTGTTTTGCTCGGTGGGCGAGGAGCAGCAGGGGAAACGAGGCAGCTGCTGGGAGGCAGCACTGGGGTAAAGGAAGCCGGATGGACTTTGTGTATTGCTTGCTTTCGTATCCCACCCCAACGGCTTCACCAAAGCATTTCATGCCACAGCATTGTAAAGAAGCTTAGGAGGTGGAGGCAAAATGAATATTAGGATTAGGAAGCATCTCACCTTCCTTTTTTTAATATTTTTTTATTGCACCTTTTCCTTTTGTCTACATCACATTTCCCCTTTTGCAACATTCATGTACTGGTTATATCACATCTTATGTAAATAAATATCCATAGTATTATGTATCCTAAGCATATATAGTGTTATACGTCATAGTTATAACCATTATTTTCATAGTTATACCATAAAATCCTGTACATTTCTTCATATACATACTTACGATATATATTCTTTTGTGTCTCTCTAGATCTGTATTCATTTCCCATTTACTAGTCCTCTTTCATTTGTTCCATTTCTAATCTCTGCATCTTTTATTCAACCATTTGTACCATAAATCCCAAACTAAGTGATACTCTGTTTCCCCTTTATCTTTGAGTTCCATCGTCAATGTATCTAGTTTTATTTATTTCATTTCATTTCATTTATTAGATTTATATCCTGTCTCATTCCCCCAATCAGGGGAACTCAATGCGGCTATATAGTTCAGCACATGCTAATATTTTATTTATTAATTTTTCATCTGTAGGTATACTTAGCTTTTTCAAATTTTGCGTGGTATAGGATTCTTTTATTGTATATCCCCGGTATTATGCTTAATAAAAATAATTCTGGCTTTAAGTCTATTTGTTGTACTATCATCTTAGCCAATTTTTTTTTTTTTTGCCAATGGACAAGTCCACCACATACTATGGTAATAGGGCCCCTGTGCCTGCTTGCATTTCCCGCACTCTGGTGACATATTTGGGAACATTTTTGCCAATCTTGCTGGAGGGAGGTGCCATCTATAAAACATTTTGTACAAGTTCTCCTTATATGCTGTTGCCATCATTAATTTATGGTTCCTTTCCCACAGTTTTTGCCACTTATCTAATTCTATTGTGTACCCAATGTTTTTTGCCCAGACTATCATATTTTCCTTTACAATTTCTTCCTCCGTTTTAACATTCGGTAGGAAGTTACAAAATTTCTTTCTCCCGTGTTTCATCTCTCCCTAACAGTATCTTGTCCAGTTCTTGAGATTCCCGATAAAATCCATATATTTCTATGTCTTTCTTGTATCTCGTTTGTATTGGAGCATATGGCCACCAATCCAAGTTTATCCCTTGAACTTTTAAATCCTGTTTAGTTAATTCCCCTTGTTCATTTAGTATATCTTTGTATTTTACTATTTTGTCTAGAATGAATCTAGAATGTTAGGATGTATTAGTGCTTCCATCATAGAGAGCCAAACCAGCATTTTCATATAATGCTTTTGTTTAATTTTTTCCCATACTGACAGTAAAACATTCCTAACATAAAGTCTCCGGAAGTACCTGTGTAATTTGCTTTTTCCATACCATATAAATGCATGCCAGCCCAATTGTGGGTCATGCCCTTCTATCATCAGTATCCTTTTATTCTTCAAATTTATCCACTCCTTTAGCCATGTAAGCACTGAGGCCTGGTAATATAGCTCCCAGTCTGGTAGTCCAAACCCTCCCTTATTTTTGGCCTCTTGAAGCATTTTCAGTTTGATTCTCGGTTTCCCCCCCTGCCAAATAAACTTTGATATTCGCCTGTTAAAGTCTTCAAAGAATTTGTTACCTAATTGAATTGGGATTGTTTGAAATAGTCTTGTTGTAGCCTTGAACAGTCACTAAAAGAACGGCTGTAAGTCGAGGGCTACCTGTACTACTTTCAACTTCCTGAGTCTCCTGATTTCTCCAGCACTTAATATTAGAATTTGCTTTTCAGTAACAGGCTCCAAAATGTCTTCTTTGGTAGAAAGGGAACGGCTTCTCTCTTCAGCACATAACTGAACTATTTGGGGAACCCACAGCTTTCGGGAAGCATTCTTTTCCCCATTACTATTAACATATGCAGGGATGACTGGAAGATTACCAGATGTGACGAGATCAGATCAGGAAAAAGGTATCGGGAAACAGTAGATTAAATCCTCTGCTCAAGACAAACCCCCACATCCTGGGCAGCGGCTGCTCCGTAAAGCAGAAATTTGCAACTTCATTTGTTTAGATTCCAGCTCTTAGCATGCCACTTCCGGAGACACAGACAGAGCGTTTACAACTTGAAACCACCCAGGTCAGGAAAGGCAAGTGAAGGCGAGCGCAGGAAAGCATGTCGACAAACCTCCTGCTGTGTTTTGTTTCGCTTCACATCATCTATGCCCCAGTTCTTTCTCGACTACCTCGTCCCTCTGCTCGGTGAAATAAACTTTCCCTTTGCCTTCTTAAGCCGTGTGAGGGTCATTCCAAACAGGCTGGGGGAGGTTGAGGAGGTATACAAGTTTGCTGCCTTAAGGGGATTTTGAGGGCCAGAGAGAGAGTTGGCATGTGGAAGAAGTTCCAGAGGTTTCCTTATAATTTACGGTCCTGGGATTTGGGGCGTGGGAGTGCAGAGGAGAGTTTGAGTAAGGTGGGGATACGGGGGTG
>JANHGC010008546.1:0-15785 GCA_027560395.1 Boaedon fuliginosus
TATGAACAGGAAGGGGATGAAGAGGAGGAGGGGAATGAAGACAAAGAGGGGAAAACCACCTGGGGTTACTATTACCATCAATTTGATTTTCAAGCCACTTTCCACTCATCCCCCGGGCACCACAATTATACTTCTTTAAAAAAAAAAACCCAAGCAAGGCCGGGTAAGCAGCTAGTATGCATATACATAACGGTATGTGTGTGTCTGTGTGTCTGTGTGTGTGTCTGTGTGTAACAAATATTGTGTGTGTGTGTCTGTATAAAATGTATATATGTACACAAACACACACACACACACATATTTTTTACAAAATATTTCCTGTTAATCTTGTAAATTAATTCCATCAGGGGGAAGAGAGGCGGGATATAAATCCAATAAATAAATAAATAAATTGTCAGACGGAACATTGAGAGTGAACTTTGGAATAAACCATATACAGTCGACGGAATTAGCCTCAAACCTTCTGTAAGACTTTCATTATGAAAACGAAAGATAAAAATGCATACATTTTCCCTTTAGATATCAAACCATAATCTTAAATCTGTTTTTTTCTTGATAATTTTGTTAGGTAACTCTACCCTGAGGCCCTTGCTAATGTTGTCAAATTTTGAGAGAGAAGATCCTCATTGTTCTGATTTCTTTCAAGAGTCTCCAGTACAAGCAGATTTTTTAATGCCATTTTTATTGCCATGGCATGGATGATTTCACAACATAAACCATGTAATCAACTTACTTGCACCAGAAAACAGGGTTTGTATCATGATGACATAGCAAATATTTTATCATTGCTTCATTATTGAGGTTTGTTCCAGACACTCACAGATAATGAGTCATTTTATAATCTTTTAGATCATCTCAGAGTTTCTTTTTTAGTTAGTACCCAAAGTTGCAAAATTAGAAGAATTGAATGCTTTTTCAGAAGCAATTTAAACTTGATGGGAAAACAACATAAACAATGGAATTACATATCTGCCCATTACTGGTTTAGACTCTAAATAAAATTAGACCATAAGTGGTAGTTTATTATCGCTAGGGATAATACAACCAATAAATGTACTTTCAGTTGAATGTACTGAGGTTGCAATTCCACTGAGTAGTCAAGAGGCAGTAAAAGTGCTAAGCTGCGACTTCCGGCGATGACGTCATAGCAAGAGGAGCAGTGAAAGTGAGACTTGGCTTTCTCTGCTCAACTTTTCCTTTGCTGTGCGGCTAATTTGGGCCAATTCCAACCCCGGAGAGGTTGGTATAGAAGAGGGGTTACCTAGAGGTCTGTTGGAAATGTGCGATTCCTGGCAGGACTGAAGGATTCCCCCTGTGGTTCCGGCAAAGAGAGAGGACTGCTGTAATGGGACTCCTGGCACCATGACTCATCATGTAGAGGGAAGCAAGAAGACAATGGTATTGTGACTGGTCCTTTTATATAATCTCTTATTTCTAATATTAGACTAAAAGAAGGAATGAGTATCTCCAGAAAAGACTTTAAAACATACTGAGAGCTCCATATAGTTGTGATAGCAGTGAGACAGTGAAAGCAGAGAAAGATCGGGAAAGACAGACAGGACAGAGGTTTGACAGATTGGCAGGCTCTAAATATATACTTAGATGATAAGAGCAGTGAAAAAAGAGAAATAGCAGTGATTCATTTTATAAACATAAAAAAATAAGATATAACATTGGAAGCCTGAGAAAAATGAGGAAGTGATTTATTTATTTATTTTATTTATTTATTTGATTTATATCCCGCCTCTCTTCCCCCAATGGGGAACTCGAGGCGGCGTACAACATATAAATGTGCCCTATACATAAAATCACATATCTATCACAGCCACTCATCCAATCAAAACATAGGGGGGGAGAGGAACGATCTTAACTAAGCTAGCTGCGGACTGCCGAGATGGCAAGCTGACAAGCAGGACTTCACTACAGTAAAGATGAAACAATGAGACATTGTATCCAGCAATCTGCCAGCGAATGGAGTGAATTTGCAGGTGGCTTGGAGGACATGTGATTTTGAACATCGGAGGAACTAAGTATAAAAAGCTGTTTTCTTTTCGTGTGATTGGGAGGTCTTTTGGAGACTGAAATCATAGAGGTTGATAATTAATGGTGGAAAGCTGAACTGCTACACTTTGGAATTTGGCTGACTCAACATAGCGGCTGATTGCAGACGGTTTGAAAACCACTAAGTCTAGCTGCCGAGCTAAGTGTGTTTTGCGGGTGGCTTGGAGAAGGAGCTGAGAATAAAAGGCAGTTTTCTTTTAGTGTGATTAGGAAAATCATTTGGTGGCTGAAACCATGGAGGAAGATACAGTTAATGGTGGAAAGCTGAACTGTTATACCTCAGAACGATTACAGCTTGCTTGGAAACCACTAAGGCTAGCTGAAAAGTGGAAGGCAGATTCGTGACTTTTAAAGTTTTTTGAGATAGGTGTACTGGCAAGCTGAAGAGAACTTGTGGAAAACTACGGGAACTATAGAGGTTAAAATTAGCATAAAGGAGAAGTGATAATTGGTCGGCTTTGTGACAATGGACATTGGTAAATGGTATAAATTAATTAATTAAGTAATATTAAGAGAATTACAGATACAATATTTAAATAGGCATTTTATAATTAATTAAGATAATATATAATACATATAGTGCAATATAATTAAGATAATATAAGTATAGATAAGGAGAATTAATTTAGGTTTGATAGTGATTGATCTGTGATAGTTGAATTGAATTAATTGATAAATTGATTAATCCCTTTCTTCCATTCCTCTCCCCCGTTTGTACATGTAATATCTGTTATTATCTATATTGCTAGTAATTACACAAGTGCATAAGTGTGTAACTAAATATAGACATTGAATATTAAGCTAGAGGAAAGAAGGAAGTGCAGAAGTGTGTTAAAAGATTAGTCATTATTGGAAAACACCTCATAGCCTTAAATAACAGCGTAAATAAGACAAAGTGGGAAGTGTATGACCCTTTGGGAAAGGTTCTTCTGCATATCGGAAATGTTCACATCCTCAACTGCAGCGAAATCAGGGAAAAGAAATACATCAGTAGCATTTCCAGAAATAACTCAACTAACTAGACATAAATCTACAGAAAATATGGTGGAGAAATTAAAACAACAATTCATACTACGCTGATGGCGATGCAAGAGGCAATGGCCCAAAACCAGAGGGAGCTGAAATCTGAATTGAAATCCAAAATAGGTGAGCTAACAGAGGATATCCGGGAAATGAGAGACAAGTTGGAAAATATTCAAACCATCACAAAAAAAATGAGGAAAGGATACAAAAAATGGAGAAAAGTGCAGAGAAATTAGAAGAAAAAATAGAAAAAACAGAACAAAGACAGATAAATTTTAACCAAAATGCTGAAGAAGAAATTATTCATCTTATTTATTATTATTTATTTTATTATTTTATTTGATTTATATCCCACCTCTCTTCACCCATCTGGGGAACTCGATGTGTCCATCTTGAGATGGACCAGGCAGCATATATTCTTTGGTTTCAAAATGTAATAGAAGAAAAATATGAACAATTAGGGGAGGGGATGGCCGAGATACTAGTGTGGATTTTACAATGTGATAAGCAAACTGTGATAAATAATGTAGACAAAATGAATTATGTTAGGCATCACAATCTGCCCAGGGAGGTACACATTAGATTTTGTAAAATAAGTTTAAGGGAAGAAATTTTTAGAACAAGATAAGAACAGGTGACCTTTAAAGAAAAGGAGATTATAACACTTAGACAAATACAAAGGGATCAGCAGAGACAATATCAGTCCCTAACACTATAGTTGAAGAAATATAAAATCCCCTACAGATGGCTATTACCAGAAGGATTGATGATTACATGGAATGAAAAAAGAATAAGAATAGATAATTTACAACAGGCGCAAGAATTTCATGAGGCACATTTCAGACACTTCGTGGTCTAGATCGGCAAGACACGCTTCATGGTCTAGATTGGACATGGCTTGGGTAACCTCAGAATTAAGGGCAGAGATTAGAGATATGATATGGGAATAAACATTTGGGCAGCCACAGTCCAATTGAAATCACCTGGAAAGGGAAACAAAAAATAACATGCTGGACAATGAACACAAAAGTATTAAAAAATGAACAATTTTTAAAGAGATTAGAAAAAGAAGTTGACATTTAAAAAAAAAAAAAGAAGGAAGACACTTCAGTGCAAAACAACTGGGACACCCTTAAAGCATGTACCCGAGGGATAATTATTAGTCATATGGTGAAGGAAAGGAAAGACAACCAACAAAAACAATATGAAATGCAAGGGAAGATCAAAGAGTTAGAACAGAAACTGCAGCAAGAACCAGGAAATAGAAAAATAAAAGGAGAAAGAGACTTAATTAGACACAAACCTAATATGTTAGAGCAAGAAGAAGTTGCACAAGCAATAAAGGCTACAAAACAAAATGTATTTGAAAAAGCAAACAAACCGGGAAGATGGTTGTCCTATAAGCTAAAAGGGAGAAAGAAAAGAGAAGGGTGGAATATTTAAAGGATGAGAATGGAGAAATTAGATATTGGAATAAAGAAAAAAAAAGAAATTATGAAAAACTTTTTTGAAAAATTATACCAACAAGAAGAAATATCTGAAATTAAGATTTCAAATTATTTACAAAACACAAATCTACTAAGAGTCTCAGATTTAGAAAAGGAAGGATTAAATAAAGAAATCTTGATACAGGAAGTGGAAGCAGCTATAAAGAAACAAAAATTAAATAATTTATTAATACCAAAAATGCTAGAGCTGTACAACAAAGTTCTCAATAAGGCAGTAGCACCAAATACATGGAAAGAAGCATACATAACATTAATAAATAAAGAAGAAATTTATCCCACAAACATACAAAATTATTGTGAGGTTTAGAGGGTCGATAGACCAGGAGATGCTCCCTTGTTCCCCCAAAAATATCACCAGCCAGATGTTTAAAAATAAAAAAAACTTTTATTAAGAATAATAGATAAAAGAAAAGAAAGGAAAATAAGTATAAATGGTTTTCAATAATGATGGAGGACTATGCACATGGCAAGCCCTCCTTCTCCCATAAACATGGTTCCAGAATGACCCTGAGCACATGTGCTCGCCCTTTTATACCCCCCCGCAATAGCCCCACCTTACACCCAAGAGGCTCGAGGTTGCGAAACTTCCTGTGGAACTTTTTTACTCTTTCTCTCTACCACCATCTGGTGGCGATGTGGTCCTTTTTATATTATATGGAAAAATTCCAACAACTATAGACCAATCTAATTGTTTAATTTAGATTACAAAATGTTTGCAACTATTTTAGCCGAAAGATTTTAAAAAGTGCTGGAGAATTTTATACACTCAGATCAAAATGTATTCCTGCTAGGAAGACACCTGAAGAATAACCTTAGAATGATTATGAATATACTAGAATTCCATGAAAACAATCCAGGGAGACAATTGGCTTTAATTTTTGTGATGCGCAAAAAGCCTTCAACAACATAAATTGGAAATTCATGATGGCACAATTAAACTACATGAAATTCAGAGAAAAAATAATAAATGCTCTTCAAATGATATATTCAAATCAGAAAGCCAGAATATTGCTGAATGGGGAGGAAACTAAACCATTTATGATAAGAAAAGGTACACATCAAGGCTGCTCTTTATCACCTCTTTTATTTATCTTGACTCTAGAAACCTTGATGAGACAAATTAGACAAGACACAGAAATAAAAGGGCTCAAGATAAAGAAAGAGGAATATAAGATCCAGGCCTTCGCGGATGACCTGGTATTTATTCTGGAACAACCATTAGACACAGGATTAAAACTATTTAAAAAAAAATGAGGATTTTGGAAAGGTGGAAGGATTGAAAATAAATAAAGAAAAAACAAAGATACTATTGAAAAATATCCCAAAGAAACAGGAAATAAAAATTACCGAAAAATTAGGCTTACAGACAACAACAAAAATTAAATATTTAGGAATTTGGTTAACTGCAAGATGTTCCTCAATAAAAGAAGATAATTATATAAAACTATTACAACAAATAAAAGTAGATCTGGAGAAATGGGGAAGATTTCAATTACCATTAATAGGGAAAATATCTGCAATAAAAATGAATATATTACCTAGACTAATATTTCTATTCCAAACAGTACTAATAGCACTAAACAAAAAATACTTTAAAGAATTAAATAAACTAATAACAACATTTATTTGGCAGGGGGGAAAACCAAGAATAAAATTAGTGGCAATACAAGAAATTAAAGAAAAGGGAGGATTAGGATTACCAGATTGGAATATATATTACCAGGCATCCACAATGACATGGATAAAAGAATGTGTAGTATTGAGAGACAAGAGATTGCTGACAATTGAGGGTTATGATTTACAATTAGAATGGCACACGTTTATCTGGAGAGAGAAAAAAGTACAAGGATATTTTCAAAGACACTATATTAGGAAAATACTATTAGAAATATGGGAGAAAATAAGGAAAAGACTGTATCAAAAAATCCCATGCTGGCTTTCACCAATGGAAGCAGTAATCTACCCGAACCTTTTGGTACCAAGCAAGACCCTAATATATAAGGATATCCTAAATGAAAAAAGAGAACTAAAATCTGAACGAGAATTCAATTTGGATTGGTGGACCTATTTGCAGATCAAAGCAAAATATAAAAAAGATAAAGAACAATATGGGATATATATACAATTACAACAATTAGACAAATTCTCAATAGGTAAGGAGGAAAAAATTATTTAAAAACTCTACAAATTTCTATTAGATAAAAACATGGAGATGAAATAATGAAAGAAAATATGATGGCATGGTCAAAAAATTTTGTGTATATAATAGATATAAATAAATGGCAGAAAGCATGGGACAATAATTACAAAAATTCTATGGCCACCTCATACAAGGAAAATATGTATAAGATGTCATATAGGTGGCATCTGGCTCCAGATAGACTTGCCAAAATGTTCCCTCAATTGCCAGCAAACTGCTGGAAGTGTAACTATATAAAAGGTACATTCTATCATATGTGGTGGACCTGCCCCATAGGAAAAAGGTTCTGGCAAAAAATTAGGAAATGGATACAGGAAATAATGACTTAAAAAATAGAACTAAACTCGGAGGTCTTCCTGCTAGGATTTCTACCAGCTGGCCTCAAAAAAGAAGAAGTACATATCATGAGATATAACAGCAGCTAGATTGACCTATGCTCAAAATTGGAAGAATATGAACCAGCCATCGGATAGAAACCTAATAAAGAAAATGATGTAATGTGCAGAATCAGTTAAAATGACAATGATACTAAAAGATAAAGGGGATACGGAATGTTTTAAAATTTGGGGAAAATGGTTTAAATGGTATGAGAACAGACAAAGAAATTAGAAAAGAAAAAGAGTGGAGATGAAAAAATGTAACAGGAGAATACATTATTTTTGATTGTAAAAATATACTGTATAGACGTTATTACATCAGTAATGAGATGACTAAGACCAGTACTGATTCCAAATAAGTGTACATAATTTTTAACTAATAAAAATAAATTTTAATTTTTAAAAAAGTGCTAAGCTGCAATTAGTGAGTCCCAGGAAAGATCTACTGTGGTAGATCTAAGGATTAGAGACTTCATTTATGGGCATTTTGGGAGAAAATGTGGCACGTTTCATGTTAATTTGAAAGCATATTTTCCCAATTTATCACTTACTCTTTTTGACCTTGGTATAATTTTGCCACTTTCCTGGGACTCCCTCTCCATTTATTGTCCCAGAATTGACAATATTTTTTTCCCTTCTCCATAATAAAAGCTGTCAGCTGAAATGAAAAAAGAAGTATATCATAAATATATTACAAGTGATTGAATGTTGCATGAAATTTTGCGTGAAAAAATGTTGCTCTCAGCCACCAATACAGAAATGAAATGGTCAGAGCAAATGTTGTACAGTGGAACATACCTGAAACATGAGACTCTGATAGATTATAATATATTTTTTATCTTTTTCATTCAAATGAAATGAGAGGAAGTTTATCTAATTGTAATAAATGTGATTGTATGCTGCATGAAGACAGTGTTGTTCACAGCTGCTAATGCAGAAATGAAATGATCAAAGCAAATACTGCAGAGTACAACTTTCCTTTCTAAGAATGGAGGGTTTTATGATAGCTTTTGAATCCCTTCAGCTGTAATTTAATTTATTAGTAAATTAGTAATTTAATTTAATTTAATTTATTAGATTTGTACCCTGCCTCACTCCCCCAGTCAAGGGGAACTCGAGGCGGCTAGTAAACTATAGTCAATCCGAAGAAAGACTTCATAAGCAAATTTGCCCCTGGCATTTTTTTTTTACCAGAAACAGGTGCAAACCGGACACTTGCAAAAGATAATATTGTTTTGCCATTTTGAGAAACTAATAGAAGCTCACAAATATCAAACTGAATTCTAAATAAATTCAAATATACTCTGAAAATGAATAAAGCAACTGAATTCTATTTCCCGGGGGGCAAAAAACATGAATTTTTAAGACAGCTTTTGGAACATCATTTTTTTGTACAATGTTCATCCATTCTCTATTGAAGTGAGAAATTTCTATAGTGTGAGTGGTGTTGCAGATCCTATACTTTCAGAATTGGATTAACAAGAAAGCAATATAATAGTTTGCAAAAATACACTGAGGAGCCATATTATGTCTGCAAGGTGAAGAATTTGTTTCAAAACTAATCCAGATGACTTAAACAAGTTGTGGAGCATGACAATTAGAAGAAAGCAGGAAGCTTTGCCAATATAACTTTAAGGGTAGAAACTTCTTGAATTCTGACTTAGGAAACAAATAAAATGAAGAAGTATCTTTATTTCTGGATATTCCTGTGAGGAAAATGTATGCTATGTCTTCTGTCATAAATAAGTTATGCAATCTATATTCATTTGTAGTGATCCCTCTGAGACTTCTGAGGGAAAAGGAGAGAAACTCAAAATGTTAGAGATTAAAATTGTTTCTCGCTTCCAATAGATTATTTATAGAATTCTTCTCTAACTTTGTATTTTCCAGATGCTAGGCTGAACCTTTTATCATTTCTAATAGGCATGAATAGTACAGTGAGAGAAATCAGCCTCATAATCAATATCATCTCCACATTCCTAAGATCTTCATATGCTGAAGGAAGGATAAAATATTGTAGGTAGTCCTTAATTAACAGTAATTAGGAGCAGAAACTTCATCATTAACTCTGTGGTCATAAAGCCCAACATTATGTGACCACTCTAACTTTACAATGACAGTTGTAGTAGTTTCAGTTGTGATCATTAGGCAAATTCAACTCAATCATTAGGTGCAACCTCATGTGATTGCCATTTGTGACCCCTTCTTCACTGACTTTGTTTGTCAGAAGCCAGCAGTAAAGATAAAAAATGGTGACCACATGACCCTGGAAAATGGCAAAGATCATAATTGTGATCTAGTTACCAAGTACCCAAATCACAATCACTTGACTTCAGGGATACTGCAACAGCCTCAACTTGAAGGACCAGCTGCAAATCTCTTCATATAGGCCATTGTAACTGTCATGAAAAAAATGATGGACAGAACTTGGAGGTTCTTCTAGCACAAATGATGCCAAGACTTGTTGTCTTAATAAGAACTATTTATTAAGGAATAAACTAATAGTTGTTCTTAGTGCCGGCATGCAACAGCCATGCCTGCTCTTGATCAGAACATCATCCTTTAGAGCACTGAAGTGTGTGTGGGAGGGTGTTTACCACTGGTACAGCCACTCCCTCTTCTTCAGTTAGTGTTGGAGGGAACATTTGAACATAAATGTTCTCCTGCTATAGGTTGCTTCGTATCATAGCCATGGCCAGCACAAGTCAGAGCATTTTTTTCTGACAATTCCTATTCTTAGTGGCCAATGTCTATATGGGGGCAAGAACTTCCCTTTAATGCACTGAGGCAATGAATCCTAGCTCCTTTCCCTTGTAGTGGTTCTTCTTATTTGTACATTTTGCTCTGGATCATGCCCTGCAGCTTGTTCCACCTCTGCAGCACTATCCTGGGCCGTGTTATATGTGGGAGAATCCAGATTGTATCCTGTTCCGTGTTGTCCAATTCCCTGAAGAAACCTTTTGTATCTTTGCCCCTTTTGAAACATAGAGGGATCTCTTTCCTCCTCCCTGAGGCATCTTGCTTTTTATAGGCCTTTGGGTTACTGGGATGCATGTCAGAATCCTCTTCCACTTTACCCTCCGCTGGGATTGCATTCCCTTGAAGAGTTTCTTGTGTATTGTGACAAACATCAGAATCCTTCCTAATTCAGCCCTTTCTAGGCTAGTGTTTCTTTTAACTGAAGGTGGTGCCTTACCTTGGACTTCAGATAAGTCATACCATGTAATAATATAATATTCCCAATATTATATTGGGGGATATGCAACCACCACCCTTGCACTGGGTTATTTCAAATCCCTCCTCATATAGCTTCACAGAGCTGAGGAGATTGTTCCTAATACCTGGAAGATATAAAACATTCTGTACTTTTCCCAACCTGGGTATATGTACATTTTCTTGTTTCATTACTCTCACACCAGCCCTAGTTGCCACCTGTAATGTGGACTCAACTGGGCGGAAGTCATGGAGAAGCCCATTCTTGATCATAATGTGCCTGCAAGCACCTGAGTCTGGAATCCAGCAAGTTTGTAATACTTGCAATTCAGTCCTTGATGGGGTCTCTGGGAGGTTTTATTCACAAAGTAAGTCTGATTATAGTCTCTGCCTCTACCCGTTCTATCCTCATAGTGTCTATGCTGGTGAAAGGTGTGAATGCTATGTTGCTGACGTGGGCAATCTCTCTTGAAATGGTCCTTAGACCCACATGTGACACCTGGGTATGGCATTTACCCTGTCAAAATGTTCTGCCTTTCTGCTAGGCCTTTGGGGTGTGAGGCCTTAGGCTGTGAGGCATGATCTTTCCTTCATCTGTCCTCATCTATAAGCCTCCCAGATAAATACTCTATCATTAGAAGTCCTAGGGTTAGCCCATCTACAGTAGTTATAAAATTAGCCCAACTGGGGTCTAATGAGGAGAGCATTACAATTATTAGGCCCTCTTCAGGCACTCTGTATCCATGCTATTCAAGCTCTGCCCTCATTCCCTTTAATTTTGCTAAATGTTCACTCATGTTTTCCCCAGGCTTAAGCCTAGCACTGTAAAAATCATGTGATAACCTACATGTAGTGCCCATATTTTTACTATTAAATAGGTTATAGAATTTTATCCAGATTTCCTGGATAATCATTCTACTTGGTATACTTGGATACAGTGCTGTGTCAATGGATCCCAATAGAGTGCTATAGGCTTTATTCTGTATAGCATCTATTTCTGGGAACCAGGGCATCTGACGGAATATGTTAACATTGACAGTGTGTTCTCCCTCATGAGTACCACTTGGATCTCATAACTCCATTCAATAAAATCCCACACACACAGGAGCAGCTTCTTAAAGCCTACAAGAAAAAGAAGAAAAGTTTGATGTTTGCTGTCCAGGGTGCTGGACTCCTATGTTTAACACTGGAGGCATAGGAATACCTATGCCTTAGAGTGCTTCACGGTTCCTCACTGTTGTAGTCTGCCGACTGTGCATGTGTGGCCATCTGTGCATGTGTGAAGCTCAGTTTGTGTCAGAGAGGGGAAGGACGTGCTTCTCTGAGCTCCCAAAAAGACCTAGGTCCAGGCTGCAAACCTCCAGCCTGGGCACGAAGATCCGAAAAACAAAGCAGGGAGACAGTAGAAGCCTCCTGAAGCACCAAAATCATCATGGGAGCCATGAAGCTGATTGGGATGATGCAGGAAACATGAACTTGGGCCCAGAAGCTGAAACACCTGCCAGAGGTTGAAGACTTTGAATCAATGTCGCCGGGAGTGGGATCATCATTGGGATAGTAGCTGCCATAGGAGCAAGGACTTCAGCTAGAGGTTCTCTGAAGACTGTTGGAAGCACCGAAAATGGTAAGTGCTGCGTCAGTGGTGGGTGGAAAGCTGTGGGACCATGTCCATTAGTGGCATGGGTCCCCTGGGACTGTGTAGCCAGTCTGGTCACTTCCATTGCGCCAGTTAGTGGTCGTACCGTTTGCGCTGTGGTATCAAAAGCGGCTTTTAATGTCTCTATTGCCACTTGCATGTCCAGCACGGTAGGCGGACTTTGACTCATTTTCTGCCAACTTGTCATGGCCATTGTGGCCACTTGGACTAGAAGTGCCACTTGGGGTTTCCTTTCTGTAGGAGGCAGTCCACTAAGACTGCGGCCCAGAACCTTGTGGCTTCAGTCTGTGACAGGGGCAGGGTGTTCAGCTTCTTGACTGTTCCAGTGCCATCTGCTATGACTTCGGTCATAAGTGTGGATGCATCTGCTCCTTCTGTGCTGGTGCCATCCACCCTGGCATGGGGGCAGATGCAGGCTCTGGCGACCTTTGTGGCGTCGCGACAGCCACTTGCTGCCTGATCATGAATGCCATTGTCCCTGGCTCGATGCTGGCTGCTGGTGTGGCATAGACCTCATCTGTGCCTGTAGTGGTGGGCATCCCAGTGCCAACTGAGGAGGTCGACTGTATGCCTGGCCAGCAAGGCAACAGGCTGGATCTGTCTTCTTTGAAGCTGGCATCCTTTTGGGCATCAGGGCCTAGGAGAAGACCTCAGCAACCATCCTCTTCTATCAACTGTCACAAAAAAATGATCATTGCCAACAGATCTTGGAGACTCTCCTAGCCGCAAATGATTCCAAGGTTTGTTGTCTTAACAATAACTATTTATTAAGCAATAAACAGGTTAAACAGATATAAACTGGCTAATAGTTTTTCTTAGTGCAGGCATGATGTAAGTGATGTCTGGAAACAACTTTGTTCGCACAATGAGACAATGTGTAAAAAAGGGGAAATAATAAAAAAATTATGGACAAAAAAAAAAGTTTGATGGCGGTAATCACAATCCACGTTCCTGTCATTTGATCTTCCAAGACACAAAAGCTGTATCTGGGAGTGATAAGGTGATAAGAATGTACAGTAGATGAGAATGAAACTTTTTCTTTCATACAGAAAGAAAACTTTTCATTATCGGCAAAGAGAAAAGTAAAGTGAACTAAGAAAATGATAAGAAGGAGCTGCTGTTGTAATTGCAGATATAAAGAAAATAACAGCTGGTGAAAGGGTTTAGATGGTTTTAGCTATGGAAGAATCACTGGTGGGCTATGAAATATTGAAGACAGTTTTTGAATAAAGGAAAATTGCCAAAAATGAAAGAAGACCATTCTTCCATGGGATCAGCCTACCTGCTAAGAATAAAAAGGAGGTCTAAAGATCAATATTTTGGTAGATAACAAAGGTTGCCAACTAAATTTTCTCTGAACTTTTTTATTTACTTTAATGGGAATTCAAAAACATGTATGTTCTTTAGATATATCGCTTAAGTGCTGATTCCAAAGCCATTTCCTGACTTTGCAGAAAATTAATTAAATGTTGGATGGTCAACCTATCAAAATAATAAAATGTTTTTATAATAAACACCAGTAGTGGAGGACAAGGGAGGTAGACTGACAAGTCCAAATTATATTCACACTTTTGCACATACTCCCAAAGGAACAGGAACTTGCAATGTAATGCCATGACACTGCTTTTGTCATGCTGATGAAAATAGTTAAGATCCTACAGATACCACTGGCAGATCCCCTGAGAGTTGAGAGAGGAAGAAACTGAAGATCTGTTTATTGATATGCTGTAGCCACATGTTGCTTACATGCTTTCTGGCTGTAAAAGTCAAACTCTTAGATATATAGAAGTTTTTATTTCTTGCAGTGGCAGTGTTATATATAATACTGGTTCAAAAGCCTGGTCAGTCAAAACCCAAGAATTCTGACTGTAACTCCACTATGTCTGTCTAGCTATTAATCAATCTATGGATCAGTTAAATAAGGAAATCATCATCAACCTCATCAAAACATTGTCCCTGGATGACTCAATGAATCAGAATCGAGCTGGAAGGCACCTTGGAGTTCTTTTAGTCCAGCTCCTCCTCAAGGAGGAGACCCTACACCATTTTAGACAGGTGATTGTCCAGTCTCTTCTTAAAACCTCCAGTGATGAAGCACCCACAACTTCTGAAGGCAAGCTGTTCCACTGGTTGATTTCAGTTGCTTCTCTCCTTGATTAGTTTCCATCATTTCTTGCCTGCCCTCTGGGGCTCTGGAAAATAAATTGACACGTTCCTCTTTGTGGCAGCCTCTCAAACACTGAAATACTGCTATCATGTCCTCTCAATCCTTCTTTTTTCTAGCCAAACCCAAATCTTGCAACTGTTCTTCATATGTTTTAGTCTCTAAGGCCTATACTCATCTTAGCTGCTCTTTTTTAGTCATTATAGTTGCTCTTCTTTGCACTTTTTCCAAAGTCTCAACATCTCTTTTGGAAAATGAAACTAGGATACAATAGCAGCCATAAAGATATTGGGAAATCCCAGAATACTGAGTATAAGAGTCCTTTGGATTTTATGAAGAGAAGGACATTGACAAGTAGTAAAACTATATTTGCTGACAACAATGTGTGGTGAAAGCTGGAGGCCAAGATAACAAGCTGAGAGCAAATCACATGTTAATTAAATTATAGTTGAAGGACAATTGGGAAATGCATCAGTAGCTGAGAGAAGTGAAAACAGTTTGGGTTTTGTTTTTTGTTTTTAATTAAAGGGAAGGAGACAAAGGAGAAAGCAGGATTTAGGATTAGCAATATGGATCTGACTGCAATAGATAAACAATAATGATTTAAGACTGATGAATAGAGAAGAGTGAATTAAAGAATTAATGTATATTTGGTCAGTTTAAAAAATAAACTATGGGACTGGGTGTAAAGAATAATGAACCAATTTGTATTGACATAAAGTTGTGGGAATTAAAGAACAAAAAAGAATAAATGATACCTGCAGATAGAAAGCAAATTGAAATTCAGATTGCATTATAGATGTTATATATTATATATGTCAACTCATTTGGTGTATGATAACACAAAGAAGACCATAAAGAGATTAAATAAACATATATTTGCCACTGAATTCAAGCTGCTAATTTTAATGTATAAAGCCCTATTAAGATCTGCAAGGAAGATTTTTCAAATTGGGGCACAGTAGCTTTAAGATTTGCAGTCATTTGAAAGATAAATTGGTGAACTCATTGAAGTCATTCCATGACATTCCATGATAAGTGAAGACACTTAATCAGGATTTTCATTAAATGTTATGCCTATATAAATCAAGAGGTTTCAAGAGGTTTTGTGTGTATGTGTATGTAATAACAAAATGAAACAAAAACACTGGCCTTTCAGTATGTATTTTATCCTTTTATTAAATATATTTAAAGTTCTGATGATTGTAAGCTTTTTTTATAATAAAAGGCAGAGAAAAGAAAGGCTCTTAATAAACACAATTTTCTAGACCTTGAACAAGAACTATTCTCTTAGCCTGAGCAATCTTGAATGGAATTGGTTATTTAAATTGAGTTTGTTTTCGTAGATTTTCATGGATGTAGGTATGTAAGTCTTGGTGTAATCGGGTCTTTTCCCATGTAGGCTTGAGAATATCAAGGCACCGTTTCGACGAAGTCACATTTGTCATTGTCAGGCGACCTCAGCTGCAGATTTTAGCTGCTACAGCTTCTCGCTCTTAAGAATGAATGGTGTGGACGGCTGCATTCTTTGCTTAACTGCTGGTTGTGCTGTGTTCTGATTGGATGGAGGTCTGGCTGTGTT
>JANHGC010008546.1:31098-42219 GCA_027560395.1 Boaedon fuliginosus
AGCCAGCATAGCTGGATGGAGAATTCTGGGAGTTGAAGTCCACAAGTCTTAAAGTTGCCTGGTTTGGAGACCTCTGCTATATAGCATCAATACAAATTAAAGAAGCATTGATATGGTCAAAGGATATTTTCTAGGGTTTTTACAGTAACACATGTACTCCTTTTAGAAACATATAGCTTATCATCTAGTTTGCCATTTTTGTCATCAGTGATTTATTCTATTCCAAGCAGTGCTTGTCTATTAATATTAATTGAAATATAATAGTGTTAACCATATAGAGTGATTTTCTACTACTATAGTGAATCTCTACCACTTGTTCATTTCTCTAAAAAGATGTGATGCTACCATGGATTTTGAACAATGAGCCCCTTCTAGAAAAGATAAATACTTAGTTCATTTGAACATTCAGTTGATTCACCCTAGTTTCTCAATGGGTGAAAAGTGTATTACCAATAAATGTAAGGTAAACTAAAACAATATTCAGTGAAGTTAAGAAAGTTAATAGTATTGGGAAGATTCATTTTGTTTTCACCAAAACAAAAACCTGATATTCTACACGCTGTAGGTGATTCCATTTCTAGAAGGTAATAATGCAAGAAGAGAAAAATCACACATGTTGCTGTGTGCTATTATATGTAAGAATCAATCGAGTATTAAATGACTAACTTGTACCAGATCAGCAAAGAATCATTTGTACAATTTTGATGGAATGTGCATAGATCCTTATATTCAATACCAGGGATTATTTGTATGGTGGTGAATGTATTGTGTGGATATGGTCCTGCCACAACTGATAAGTATATACACAATTCATAAGAGGAATAATACACATTCACCTACAAAGAAAGGGTTCATCTTCTGAGCATACTTGTTACCCAGTTTCAAATTTCAATTAGGTATATTCCCCTAAAAGCTGTTCTACCTTCCTCCACTTCATCCTGGCCACATTATTATGCATATTAGGGCCATTTTCACCCCTGGAAGTACCACATTTGAGATATTTGGAGCACTAAAACCTGTCATTGAGGTCACAGATGCTACATATAAGAATTTCTTTATTATTGGATTCTTGCAAATGAATCTTCTTGAAGTTCCCTAGTTCAAAACTAGCAAATGTGTTTTCCTCTGAAGTGCTCATTCCCATGCACAGCTCAGCCAAGCCAGACAGCCACTTGCATTGTGCGCTGCTCATGTTAATGTGCCCCATTGATCCCATCAGGGCTTCAAGGTACTCTCTATTAGGTGGTAAATGTCATTAAATCTGCTGTCTTTCTAGCTATTCTGGTTCAGAATTACATTGCTGTGAATCATTCTATTCAGAACAACCAATCTAAGCACTGGATTTTAATTCTTTCCACTGCTTGCAGGACTCTAGGAACCTAGATGGTGGAAAATGAGTACAAATTGATTTTGGATAATAACAAGGCACAGCGTTTGAAATAGATTCCTGCTGCAAAGAATGCACTGGGATTTCACTTCCATTGACATACTCATATACTCTTCTGCAGAGTTTATATGTAAGTCTATTGCTCATTCTCATTCTCTCCCCCTTAGTTAAGTTCTGTGAGGCACTGAATAAGAGACAAAGCAGATAACAACCCTGTGAGGAAAGAAAAATCAATCCTTGGAGTTAATTTTTTTCTGCTGTGACACAAAATGAAACATGGAGAACATGGGTGGGAAACAATAATCCCTTGAACAGCTATTCTCTTATTCCACCTAACTTACCAAGCAGATTACATTAGATTGTGAAGATTAAGGAAACTCATTCATGGGCAACCTTTGTTATAGGGATGCATGGGATGGTTTGAGGGTAGATGATGGGGACAGGTATGGAGTAGGGTTATATTTTGAAATAAATGCTGTGGCCAAGGCATTCTCCAACAAATGGGCAGGACTATGGCAAAATCGACATATGGAATTAATTTGTTTATTGCCACATAGGTAACAATGCTAAATTTAGTTTAGGTAACTATTTTCATATGGATTTGGAGCTGGATGAAACATATTATGTGTCCTTAGCTTATTAGACCAGAAGAACAATTTCGGCAGAACAGGATATATCCTTTTAAGTACATAAGAAACCATCTGACAAAAGTCAACCATCTGACAAAAGTCCATATGATCAAAGCTATGGTTTTCCCAATAGTAATTTATGCTGTGAGAGTTGGACCATAAGGAAGTCTAAGCACTGAAGAATTTATGCTTTTGAATTGTGGTGCTGGAGAAGATTCTTCAGAATGGTTTGGACTGTAAAATTAAATCAGTCAATCCTAAAGAAAATCATTGCTTGCTGTTCTTTGGAAGGAAAGATACTGAAGCTGAAGCTGAAATACTTTGAAATACTTATTGAGAAGAGAGGGCTCATTGGAAAAGGCCCTGGTGATGGGAAATATTGAAGGCAAAAGGAGAAGGGGATGGCAAAGGCTGAGACAGTTATGGTACATAGTGTCATCAACACAATGAACATGAATTTGGGCAAACTCCAGGAGAGAATGGAGGACAGGGAGCTTGGCATGCTATGGTCATGAAAAGTTTGACATGACTTAGTGATTGAACAACAAAACATATGTCATTTCCATAGCCACTGAAAATGTAATTTAATTTAATGTGTTCAATTTAATATAACTGGTCACTCAGAATTCTCTAGGTGGTTTACAAAATCTGTAAAAAATTTAAAACAGTTAAAATTTTCAATACAAGCACCCCAGACTAAAACAATTAAAACAACAAAGAATACTCAAAAATATGACAGGAGCTCAATAATCACACCCATGTTAATCCCATGGCTGGGAATAGAGCCAGGTCTTAATAGCTTTCCAAAATCCTATGAGAGAGCACACTATCCAAATCTTTTTGGGGATACTTTTCCAAAGGACCGAAGCAAGTGACTGAGAAAGTACACTTCCTTGGTCCCAAAAGATGGCAACATATAACTGAAAGGGCCTGGAGTAGATCCACTCTGCCCAAACCTATTGGGCAGACAGAAACAACTGGAGACAACAGCAATCCCTCAGAAAACCAAGTCCTATACCACACAGATTTCCATAGTGTTCTGTTGAAGATCCAGCAAATTTGTGCAACTTTGCTTAGAAAAATAGCACAGAAAGAATATAAATAATGTACCTCTCTACAAAGATTTTCTCTTCAGGTTTCTTCAGCTCTTTGACTGGCTGTCCTATTGAACCTATGCTTATAGGGATTGTTCAACCCTATTCACATGGCAAATATTACACTTATGATCAAAATGAGGCATGTATCTGATATGCTTCATGATAATATTTCTGTTGATCTTTTCCATTTAGCCTTTTTTCAAACCATGAGCAATAGAGTACTTACCACTACCTCTCCACCCATTCTACTCAACCAGACACCAAAATACAATGAGAACCCAACATTAGTATAAATGTCACTGTAATAAGTTTAAATCAAATCAAGGTAGCCTAGATTGAGTGGAAAGTCAACCATGTATCTGTCATATTGTGGCAATGACCCTTACTGGGACTTTTCCTTTCAATAAATTTTGGAAGCAAACTGAATGAAGTAATTTTGAACATTGGATCTAATAATTTGTTCACTTTCTAAAATTCCTATTTAAGAGACTAAGTGTTTCTGTTCTGAAAGAATATCTCTCTTTTCTATCAATGTCAGCAATACTTAAAAAAAAAAACTTAGTTGCAACTGAGATGGGTTTGGTTCCTGGCAGGCGAACTAATGTTTGCCATCTCACCCTGACTTTGGTAATTCTATCATCTCTAGAGGAAATAAAAAACTTGAAAATGCTACTTTACCGCTCTAAATCAATAACTACTTTTACCCCAACTTCAGCTTGGATAAGTGGCACATAACTTTCTTTGATAAAATAATAAAAGACTTCTATGAGCAATCATCAGGATGACAAAAGATCAGAGAAATCCATCCATCACTGCTGACACCTATCAACAACTCTTCAAACCAAAAAGTGGCACAATGGGAAACAAAAAGAGGCAGTGTCCCAACCTTCTTGGCTGTGATGCTGTATAAAAACAGCTTTGCACTGGGCTGATACCTCAGTCTTTAAACGCCATTATTCATTTTTCTCTGCTGTTTTCTCTATCCTTGGAAATGTGTCACTAACTGATTAATGCAAGTCATTCCCTCTGTCTCTCTCAGACTCATTCTAGCCTAGCAAGAAGAACCACAGCACAGCAAGAATAATGATTATATTTCATCATTTCTGTCCAATCATGACTAATTTTAATCCTATTCTTTTTCCAGTGGGTCTATTCTGATAGGGCAAAAATTAAATCTAATCTTGCCCTTGTTGTTTATCACTGTTTGTTAAGGCTTTTCAGAATTGATTCTGTATTATTAACATTATATAAGATGACATTAGAAAAACAGTGTGGAGACACACTGTAAAATGCATATCACTATATAATGTCTCTTGGAAGGACTCAAAATGGCTCCACTGCATCTCTCAATTGTCTAGTATCTGCAAAAATCCATGCATTAATATGGAATGCCTGGATTCTTTGGATTTCTGTAATGATTTCCTTTCTGCTTTTAAAGAAAATATTATCTTTGTATTTATTATATTTTCTTATTATGATGCTTTGATCCAGTATCATCCTTCTTGGTTGCAAATGCAAATACTGTTTTATTGAACTTTCTCTGAATCCAGGAAATATATGTTGATTTTGTACATTTCTGCACAGATTTTATTTTGTTTATATTTATTACAGTTTCAAATATGGAACATAAATGTCCAGTCCTAAATATGCTCCATATTCCTATCTTTGGATAATCCTTGGTTTCTTTCAAGCACTTCTTGGGTACCAATTACTAGCCCAAATACCAAATGGATATTTTCCTCTAAAATCTGTTACACGGTGATATCTTTGTTTATTTCTAAGAATGAATAGGAGTAGTTTTGCTTTTTTCACATTCATTTTATATGTGTTCCATCTTGTTTATAACATTTGCCATTTTTGATGTATTTTTATCCAGTAATGAATGAAATAAAATTTCACAGACCTGCATTGGTGAAATTCAACAGGTATAGCCATAAGCAATACGTATTATTAAGTAATTGTGAAACACAGGAAGACTGTCAGGAAAAAAAAGATAGCTCTAATTCAGCTTCCAATACATAGATAATATAAAAGGAGATTCAAATCAGATCTTGCAAAGTTTTCAGCCTGGATGAATGAATTTATAATTTACTCATATTAGATTTAAAAAAAAACCCTTTGAGCTTGCTCCATCTCATTCATAAAATCATTTGCCAATTTTAAATAGTTCTTATATAATGAACTGAATAAAAGCATTAGGAATTCTAACTGCACTATTGAATAATATTCTGCAGAAAGACACTAGACTGGCATTCCAAGTACCATTTTGTTTCCAGAAATAAAAGATAGATATTTGCAGCCAACTAAGACTCTTCTTAAAGAAACTGAAACCTATTCCTTTTGAAATGAAAATGTAGGATTATATAGAATAGAGCTAAATCAATAGTTTAGCTATCATATCAAAAAGCAATAGTTAAAGAATCCACAGGGAATTTTCACCAATAAAAATGCCAAAAGAATAACCTAAACATTTCAATAAAGCAATACAATTCTAAGGTACATATTTTTAATGTAAATAAGTATGTTTAAAAAAAATCATTGTGCTCTGAGATTATCTATTAAAAACAACACATGTAGTAGCAACATCAGTTTACTTAAAATATATTTTTCTCCTTGTTCTGTAGGTGGATTCCATATAAAGCTCCCACAATTGACTTTTTTGTATAAAGAGGGGAAAAAACAACAGACTTCTGAACACTGCTTTTAATGAGACAGAAAAAGATAGGAAGAAGGATTTTTCTGAATCTGAGATCAACACACATAGACACAGACACAAAGACAATCTCAATGGTGCAGAGAAAATAAGGTGTATTGAGGCCATATATTTCAAGATTTTCAGTTTTTGAATGTATTATCTTCAGTGATACTCCCATGAGCAGTACCACTTTATTTCCATATTTTTAATTAGATAAAAACCCTCTAATCTGTGTGTTTGAGAGAGTGTGTGTGAAATATATGTGTTTCTATATATTGGTATAGATATGTATATGTATATGTGTGTTTGTACAAAAAATAACATAATACATTAATCTTTAAAGTTTATAACAAGGTATTATTGATCTTTAAGTGTACTTTAAGTACTTTCATTAAAAAAACAAACCTCTATAGTTGTTCCTAACTTAAATTAACTGCAATAGATGAACAACCCATATAACAAAACCTTCTATTGCAAATTCCAATTTCAGCTGCCTTTTTATCACTGCCATTTATTTAACTCAAACATATCATATTTCTCAATGACAGGCAACTAATATGCAACTAATATGGCATTTGAATCATAGTGTTCCAGCTTGCAAGACTATTTTAAAATGTTAAAATCATTCAATGACCCCTTTCTCAATTTTACACTTTGCTTTTTGTGATTGTTTATGAAAAGATCCATATGCTCCTTGTCTTTGTAAGCTAAATATCCAATGTTCCAAAGAAATCACTTGTGTTTTCATCTCCTTCTGCTTGTATACTATTTTTATACATTCCTTTATATTTCTTTCCAGTATGCTGGACAGGAATTTAGATTGCATCTGACACCACATTTACACCAGCCTGTACCCACTACATACCTCTGTGATACTCATTTATTCTTCTGAGTCCTGGTAATGCTACTTCTTCCTTTGCCCCAATACTGGATTTTATTTAGCATTTTAAGAGTGCAGCCTCATACCAACTTGGGAATATATCTCTCTGAATGCAATGAGGTTTCTGAGTAAAATTGTATAGGAATGCAAGAATTGTTTATCTTTTTGTTTTTCTGCATCTCCCAGAACTATTAACTGTTTTGTATGTGTTTCTCTGTCCAGAAGTTATGTGCAACAAAATACAGATTTAAACTGCCCTCAGTAAATCATAGAGTTTATGCTACAGCCTATGAAATATTTAATAAATGATTTTCAGCTCCCTACACCTACATGTTTGTACTAAAGGCTTTAAATAATTTACAAAGAAGTCTATGTTTTTATCCTCAATTTGTGTTCTTGTCAAGGATTTGAGAGACCAACATTCTGGATTTCCAGAATAATAGTTGGAACAAACTTTGGTGGTCTTCTAGTCCAATCCCCTGTCCAGCCAGGAGAACCTATACCATTCCAGACAATCTGCCATCCATTCTCTTCCTAAAACCTCCTGTGTTGGAGCAGCCACAATTTCTTAAGGCAAGCCATTCCATTGATTGTTTTCATATCAGGAAAATTCTCCTTAATTCTATGTTGGATCTCTCTTGATAAGTTTCCATTCATTACTTCTTGTTTTTCTCTCTGCTGCTTTGGAAAATAGGTTGTCTTCCTCTTCTTAGTGACAGCCTCTAAAATATTGGAAGACTGCTGTCATGTCATCCCTAGTCCTTCTCTTTGTTAGACTAGACATACCCAGTTCCTGAAACCTGTTTATCATACGTTTCAGCATCCAGTCCCCTAATCATCTTTGTTGCTCTTCTCTGCACTCTTCCCTGAATCTCAACATCTTTTTGCATCATGGTGACCTGAATTGGATACAGTATTCCAAATGTAGCCTTACCAAGGCAGTATATAATGGCACTAATACTTCACATGATCTTGATGCTATTCTTCTGTTGATGCAGTTCATCAATGCTGCTGGCTCATACTTAAGTAGTTGACTACGGGGACTCCTAGATCTCTCTCATAGTTACTACTGTTAAGCCAGGTAGCTCCTATTTTACACTTGTGCATTTGATTTTTCTTGGTAAGTGTAAATTTTCCTTTTCTCACCACTGAATTGCATTTTGTTGTATAGGGCACAGTACTCAAGACTGTCAAATCTTTCTAGATCTTGAACCTATCTTCTAAAGAGTTGGTTAATCCTCTTAGCTTGCTGTTCTTTGCAAATCTGATGAGTTGCTGTTCTATTCCCTCATCTAAATCATTTATTAAGATGTTGAAGAGTACTGGGCCTAAGACAGAACCTTGGGGTACTCCACTATATACTTCCCTCAATAGAGATGTAGAGTATGAGATATTGAGTACAGTTTGTCAGCAAGTTATGAATTCATCTGGTGGTGATGTTGTCTATACCACCTTTTTCTATCTTATCAAGAAATAAGTTGTGGTCTACTTTCCTAAATACCTTACTAAAGTCCACAGCATTTTGCTGGCCAAATATATTCCACAGCATTTCACTGGCCCACTAATTCAATCAGTATGTTAAATAATGCAATTAGAATCTTTAATATATAAGATTTCTCAAAGGATGCAGCATTCTTTGAATTATTAATCAAACTTTAATTGTTTTCTTATCATTTTCAACAAGTGGCAAAATATTAAATCTTGTTCTTGCTTCTTTTGTCTCAGGAAGAAACAGTGCTGATTATAAAATTAAATCTTTATTATGATCATAGGACAGCATAATGAAGGTGGAATTTTTAAAAAAAATAATATTACTTTAAATACACAACCATATATAACATAAGCCATACATTTAGAAAAGTGTGTTTGTGTACATGTCTGTGCATGTATATGTAAAAACAAAAATGTAAAAATATATAGGAGGGATAAATATATCAGATAAATACAACCTATCCCATAAAGTTAATATGTGTCCAGTGGTGGGCTGCTGGGTGGTCGCGAGGGTTCAGGCAAACCTTGTGGTGTGATAGTTGGCTGGGCCCTCTCACCCGCCCTTGTGATATGCTTTCCCGATATAACTAACTTTCTAACTGCTCATGCTGCCCAGCTGAGTTCTGTGCCACCCCGCAGTACTCACTGGAGCTGCCTGAGTTAAATCACTGCCTGTTTGAAGGTCCGTTTCAATCCCAAAGGTGCTCACAACCAGCGAACCCTTTGTAAACGTAAGTGCAGCCCACCTCTGTCTGTGGCTAACTAAACCTATCACAATACAAAACACTTTTAACAACTGCAATACCCATTAAAGCTACTTAAACAAAATCTGACATATTATGACCGTAATCTCTCATTGTTTCCTTCAAACACCAACTTTTCTAGAGTGTGTAGACATTGCTATTTTTTCCACCTCAAGGATTTCTGTTTTCAATTCTGCTCCTTCTTCCATGTTTGATTTGCTATTGAAAACTTCATAAAATGACACAGCGTGGCACTGAATTTTTGAGCAAACAAATATCATTGTTGGACTTTTTCTCTGAACATCAAATGACTACTAGTCTAGGTGTCACAGCATGATTCTGTTGTTCCCCAGAATTGTTTCTCTCCAGGTACCAACTCATAGAACACCTTGTCAAAGTGTTGACCAAAGGTGTAAACTGTCTCCTTGAAGCAATTTATGTTCTCATTCAAGTGGTCATTTGACCATAAGCACTTTGAGGGCTTATTTCAGAATCATGTGTACTGTCTATTTTTGTTTCATTATTATCTTTGAAATCAAAAGGTAATATCCCTGCTACCATGTCTTTGACTTATTTCCACCTTTTGAGAAATACCTTTTCCTAATGATATTCCAAAATAAAAATGTTAACTTTGTCCAAGTTTTTCTGATTCAGAGGCTGTAATGACTGTCAGAAACCTCGTATATGTAATGTGCAACAAATTAAAATCACAAATGTGCAAGTCTCTTTTTGTACCTGCATTCTCTCAGTACTCCATGTGATAATATCATCCCAAAAATGCCCATTTGATTGATTTAGTATTGCCACCTAAAGCAGCTACAGGCTGGATACTGAAGGAGGAAGACACAGAGGAAGTCACCATGATGGTTAAAATTAATAAAGATTGATTAATTAAATTTAGATATTTACAGCATTAGAGAGAGCTTCACCCAATCAGATATGGTCAGCACAGATAGTGGCAAGGAATACCATGTACATGCTCACATGAAGGTTGCCTTTGTTGGAAAGATTTCTGCCAGGCACTAATTTATGTCAGACTCACACTTGAAGAGTTCAGTTGGCTGTTTTATTGCTCAAGCTTATACATAGGAATCTTCTCAGACTGATGGTTTGAGATTATACCTGAGTGAGACTAGTTAAGGTTCAACTCCATTCAAGGTGGTGGTGGTGGGTCAGATTTCACCCTACTGTGCCCACATAGAGATTCTGGACTAAATCCACATTTGATTTCTTCCTAAAAACTTTACAACCCTTCAACTTCTTGTCCCCTCCCTCAACATACACACACACTCCACCTGAATTTACTTAAGTTTTAGAAAAGTAGCAAAGGTTATCTACATTGTGTAGTCACTAGCTATTAGTATTGGACAGTTAATTAAGGCAAAAGAGAAAAATAATTAGTATATTTTACAGGACCCAGAACAGTTTTAATTTCATATCTTGCACAAAACAAAGAATTTTGTTTTCTTATAGGTTGGGAAAGAAATAGGAAAAGCTTCATCTATGTAGCCTTTCTTCCTAGTATTAATTTAGAAATGTATGTCAATCACAGGACAGTCAGAAAGACCAATATACAATGTCAAGAACCCAATCAATAGGGTCTCCTATTATAGAACTTATAAAAAAGATAGCAAGGAATCATCTCATAAGCCCTGCTTGGTGATGCACCAGGAAATCATGAGAGCAAAAGAGTTTCCTATTGTTGGAAGAAATGTCCATCTGGGTTCAGTTCTAAGTGGGAAGAAAGACATTGGAAACATGGAGGCTGATTGGAATGGTTTAATGGTGAAGCAGAACATCAGGCACGTGTTATTCTGTGTAGCTGACCACATAGAGTGGAGTGAGATATATTTATACCCTCTGTTGGATTTTGAACTTGCTTCCTGTTCCTGTGGCAAGAAATGTCTCCTGATTGGTTGTTGTGAGAGGTCATAGCTAGCTTTGTAGATAGTCCGTGTGCTAAGTTTAGTTGAAATTTGGTGGGTGGTGCAATGAAGGGGCTTTGGGCAATTTCTATTATAGCTCTGCCTGAAGGAGGTAGATCTTTATTATGTAGAATAGACTGCCCCAGGCCTTAGTGGCCCATTAACAAAGATGGGGGGAGCTGAGTTTCTGCCTCTCTAAGTTTCTAGAAGAAGTCTTTTAGGGGAAATATTCTGCCTTTTTAGTGTATCCCAAAATATTTCACTTCTCTAGGAG
>JANHGC010008553.1:50050-60396 GCA_027560395.1 Boaedon fuliginosus
TGGCTCCTTTAGAAGAGCCATCGCTGTGTATGTGGAAAAGACATGTAAATATTTTTTAATGAATCAATACAGATTCAGTTCAAAGTAGTATTTGAGACGTACAGAGGTGTTATTGTATCTGATTCATTCATATAACTGCTTTAATGAAACTGCTTCTTATCCTCGAAGTAAATTAAAAGTTGGGTTTTGGTGGGAATTGTCTATAATGCTTATGAAAATTTACAAAAACATAATCTAGGAAATTGTGAGCACATTTTCTTAGATGCTTGTAGAGGAAGAGGCAGCTGCTGGCTATTATTAGGCATTAGGGAAACTGTTCTGAAAATGATAACACGAAGTCTTTTGGATGTATACTGCTTACTTCACGGGGGATTATGTTATAACATGGAGGAAATTCTACTTTTATGCTGGGGAAAGAACGAGCCAGTGAATTCATAAAATAAAAAATACAGGCGTTAGGGAGGGGTTATTTTTAAGAATGGTAGAAGTGAGATAAAACTTTGGGAAATGGTAGAATTTATAATGTAACTTGATTGCTATATCTGTGTAGAACCATCATTTAAAACATAAAAGTATTTTAGAATTTTTAAGGAACGTTGCACTGTCCCTGTATAGGATTGCCCTACATTAAAATCCCTTGTTTTAGCTATGGTAACAGCACCTTTAATAGCATTTAGCAATATAACATTTATATTCAAATATTGAAGTCGGTTCCATATCTGATTTCCTATAGCATCCCAGGAAAGCAGGAAAGACTTAAGAATGTAGAAAAGAAGGAGATTTGGCATTTTCTGAATATTTTGGTCTATAGCTCCTATCATCCTGACCGTTAATGGCTTTGTTCTTCTGACAGGTTTGTCTTCAGGCATCAAGGAAAGACTCCCATTGCATTTTAATTTAAAAGGATACTGCTGGGGGAAGGTATTCAGGGAATATCCCCTGAAGGTGGTGGTTGTGATTTTTGAGATACCACCCTATATGTCACCATACCTTTTCCTTAAGATCTATGACCTTTTCAGAATATGAGTGTTTGCTGTATGCTGAAATGGTCTTTCTACATCTACACCCTGAGCCAGAGTTCAAATCTAACTGCTTTGTTACAGCAAAAGTCTAATTGAGAGTCATGAGTTTGTAGTGGGGGGTTAAAATTGAATAAATAAATCTATGAGACAAAGAATGCATAGACTTAATTTGAAATATACTGCTTAGTATATTGTATCAGCTCTGTTCAGTTAGCAAAACAAAATGCTTTGTTACAGAAATCAATTGGCAGGCTTGTTCAGAAAATGTATGAATTGAAGGAAAAAATGTTGCTATTTTGGCTGGTGATTTTGAATCAGTTTTGCAGGGCTGATTCCACAGAGCCAGGCTTTCTTATGCCCTTTTTGTGTTAATTGCTGTAGGAAAAAATTAAATATAAACATGTATGCAGTTTTGTGAATCAAACAATAGTTTCAATTATATTTTCTTTCAAAAAAAAAAAAAAATCTGTAGAAGCTTGATTTAGTCTCTGCCTCGTGATGGACGTTTTCAAAATCCCCCTATTAGTGAAATTTACACATGATGTTTTAGTACTAATTTCTTTCCAGTCCGACAAAATAATACTTGGATAAGCTATGTATACACCTGCTGTCATTTATTTACACAAACTGATTGCTGCTTGGAGAAATGAATACAGATGCTTTGTCTAATGATATACCGGTGGTTTCTGCTTGCTGTTTTTTTTTGTTATGGATACACTTTTGTTTATACAGTTTGAAGTTGTAGTTCTTAGTTGTTTGAGACCAATATGTACAGACCGTTCTTGACTTATATGATCGGTCACTTAGAGACCATTTGAAGTTGTGACCTATCTGAAAAAGGGGACTTACGACCTGGATCTAAAGTTCTGATGGTTCCTCTCTGGTCATATGACTGCACTTTGGGTACTTAGCAACATGGCTGCATTTACTGCTGTTTGCAGCATCCCACGGTTGTGCAACTGCATTTTACAACAGTTTTGCTGAAAACCAGCATTTCCAGTTTTCAACAAAACCATTCCATAGTGAACAGTGGGTTCACTTAAGGCTTAACAACTGCAGCATTCATTTTAATACTGTGACGTTCATTTAGTGACCACTGCAAAAATTGTATTGAGCATTAAGGCTTCCCATATTATAGGTAGTCTTCCACTTACAACCATTTGTTTAGTGACTGTTTCAAGTTACAACAGCAGTGAAAAAAAACTTTGAAGAATCTTTGTAAGCTATGATTGGTTCACGCTGAGGCAGTGAGAATTTTAATGTATTTTCAGCAGCAAGATCACATTGCCCTGGGCCTATGTGGATTGTACTCAGGACCAGTTTGTTTCTAGCACAGTTCAGAAGGTTCTTCATAACTAAGACATCATAACTAAGACATTGTAGAGTGTCAGTCTGATAAGGTACTCCAGATCAACAAACAGATGCCACTTAGGCCTAAAACTTAATTTTATTAAGATGGCTATACAACAGTAACAGAAACTTGCAAGTTTAAATGTGCTTCTCTTTGTTCTTTTGTCTTCATGTGAATTAGGGAGGTGCCTGTTTTAAACGTTTTCTAAATATCTTTGTATTGGCGTTAGCTAAGTTTGTATGATCGTTGCCTTGCCCTCTCTCCATCCAGACCATCTTCTGCACTCCCTACACAGAGGCGGCTTTGTCCGTGTCAGTGTTTCTGCAGTTTAAAATCTGATGGAGTTGGCCCTTCCCTATGTCCCCAATTATTGTGGAGTTATACTGGAGATAAAAGGAAAGTAGCTACTCCTACTCTCCCTTGGAGACACAGTTGCATTTTTTTAGGCCATCTTTTGCTAGTGGGCAAGGACCTTCCTGTTTAGGAAAACTGCAGCCTGCATTTTATTCTGTGATTCAATTTGCAGCATTTCTAAGCTGCCCCAATTCCAGTGGACTCTGTCAGTGAGTGCTAAAAAAAAAATAACAAGACAACTAAACAATTAACATTCCTTTTCAAAACTACAGTGATGCCCCTATTAAATTTGGGTCAAAGACACAGTATAGTAAGAGAATTTTGAATAGCTTATAAAAGCCCAAGAGAGTGGGTGAGGCGTCTTCTCTCCGGGAAAAGAGAATTACAAGTATTCTGAATTTTTAAAGTTCTTTTTGTGCTTTAAAATGATTTAAATCTTGTTCTGTTTTCAAGGGGTAGCTCTTTTGAGAGAGATGTATCGACAGACGGGTGTACTGTACATTGTTAAGATAAAAAGAAAAAAATAGTGTAAGATTTTGAAAAATGCCTTTCTGCCAATATGACTTTTTTCCAGTTTTTCAAAAATGTACTCCTGTGAATTAAGGCAGTAAAATTTAAAAAAAAAAGAAAAGAAACTGGGGAGTGACATGAAAAGAAAATAGGCATAAGTTGAAAGATATAGAATGTATTCACTAATAGAAAACTACACGCTATAGTACATTTTAACGACTGTATTATGTTATGAGATTTTATGTGTTGGAACCCACCTCACACAAAGTGGACTTCTGATGACAAAAAGTTTGAATAAAATAAAAGCTCTGTAAGTCGCTTCTTTCTGTAAAAGATCTAAATAGTTACTTCTCTAGAAACTGTATTCATAGGAATCCATTTTGGAATGCAGTATTGATGAGAGAACACTTGGTGGGCGGAGTTTGTAGGGATCAATAATTTTGGGGATGTGAAATTCCCATTATTCTTTATAGACAGGAAAAATGTCCACGTGGCTTGAATTTACTAGCATTTATAAGCTCCTTCTGGGTATGCCAGTTTGCAGTACCGGTAGTAGTTTGTTTGTTTGTTTGTTTGTTTGTTTGTTTGTTTGTTAGTTAGTTAGTTAGTTAGTTAGTTAATTAATTAATTAATTAATTAATTAATTAATTAAATTTTTATGCCGCCCAATTCCCGAAGGACTCTGAGCGGCTTACAACATGGATAGCCCCCCAACAATCTGGGTCCTCATTTCACCGACCTTAGAAAGGATGGAAGTCAACCCTGAGCCTGGTGGGATTCGATCTGACAACCTGCTGAACAAGTCAGCAGAGACTGCAGTGCTGCATTTAACCACTGTGCCATGGAGGCTCTTTTAACTTCTACACATCTTCAGCCCCTCCAGATCTTGGAGAAAGTTACAGAGAATTCAGTGGATTGTTTTGATCCTTTCCAGTAATGTTTCAGATCTGAGATGGGATGGAAGTGATACTGATTGTTCCTATGGGTAACATTGATCAGGACCTGGATGAAGTGAGTGTAAGTCATCTAGTTTCTGGATAACTCAGCAGCTTCAGAATTATCAACCATAGTAACTTTGTAGATTTCTTGCAAGGTTTGCAAGTAGAGCAATGTTCTTCAATGGATCTGTTCTTCCCTGAATATTCAACAAAATCTTGAAAATTCAAGCTAATATCAATACACACCAGGCTGAAGTAAGGGCTCCCACATTACCAATTTACCAATATTATCCCCCCCCCCCACCATTTGTATGAATGTTAAATGTGACACCAGAGAATCCCAATATTTTTGAGAAATTGAATTTTGAAAGGATATTATGGACACACTCACAAAATATTTTGGGAAAGAGGAATAAGGAACAGGTTTGGTGGACCCAGAAATATTCTTAGAAAAAGTACATAGTTACAAACTGATGCTTTGCTTTCTAACAAGTTTATTTTCTATTTAACAATTTTAATTTAAACATATTGAACAAATAAACAGATTTTGTAGAAGCTTGGTGAACATCAAGGGAAAAGTCTACAGTCTATGGGTGGATTTTTAAGCTTGCATGTAGTCAAGACTGAAAAATGAACAACTGGGGCAAAAGATCAACAGGAGATTTAAGTTGCCCATTAATTGCATGATCTTAAAAATGCAGTAATAAGGCAATGTATATCTATAAAACAGCAAAACTGCAAGGCCTAAGAAAACTAGACAGTAACAAGACAGTGGCTCATGTGGTAAGATGCTGGGCTTATGTACCACTAAGGTCAGCAGTTGGTAGTTCAATTCCCAAGAGCAATTAAAACCATCTCCTCCTTGGACAGGGGGTTGGACTTGCTGACCTATAAGATCCCTTCCAACTCTGTTAATTTATTATTATTATTATTATTATTATTATTATTATTATTATTATTATTATTATTATTATTGTTGTTGTTGTTGTTGTTGTTGTCAATTTTGTTATTGGTTGTTAGGTGATAAGTCTTCCTTATATTTAGACATCATATACATTTGGCACTGAAGAGTAGCTTAAATTATTTACATTGTTCAATGCTTAATTATGTTATTTTACTGTTCCTGAAAACCTGACACAAAGCAAATTTACATTACTGTGCTGCTAATTAGCCAATAATCCTTAAGGATTTGAATGATACATACCCAAAGTAATTTCTTTTCTGCCTATGAATTTCTTTATATTGGTTTCAGATAAAGCACTATGACAAAGGGCATTTTAATGTTGACAGCACTCAGTGGTTTAATCTGTTCATCAGAGTCTCTTACAAAACCAAATACCCTTTTTATGCAATAAAAATCAACAAGCGATCGATAAATTTTTTAAAAGGCAAATTGATTTCTTCACTTTTTAAAGAAGTCCATAGTCTCCCAGCCAATTATTATGTTCATATATTCCTATTGGTTAGGATAAAGGAAATGCTGTGGGTATGGCTATTTCTAAAGCGTCAGAAAATTTTTCAATCAATGTCTTTCTTATTCTAAAAGACTGATTCATTTTTCTGCCCTTCAGATAAATTTGTTGGCTTCTGTTTTTACAAAATCCATTTTAAGATGTTCCCCAAGAAACTTATATATATACTTTCCCCACACACACACTCCTACACACACAAACACATTTACACGTGTGTTAAAACCAACTTTTTAAATTATCGTATAGTTTGATTTTTAATTAATTTGTATTGCTTTTTAAAAATAATAAAAAGGAGAAAGTTTTCAGATCATTTCATTTTCATTTTAGGAATTTTGATTAAAGCATCTATGAAATGTTAACTGAATGGACCTTTAAAAAAAGCATTGCTTTATAGAACTTGCTACTTAGTGTTAGCTTTGTTTAAATTAAAACATCCTCTCTTACCACTCAATATTGGAATTATTAAACTATCTGAAAACATATATATATCCCTCTAATTATGTATCTCCATGTCTCTGTGAGCATTTGCATGAAAGTTTAGAATGTAGAACTTTCTAAAAGGAACAATTAATGAACATTTTTTCTATAAAATGGAGACCTATTCATGCTATTTGACTGGCAGAAACTAATAATTCATTTTGTGTGCAATGCTAAGTCAAATAGGATCTACTGCAGGAGTGTTAAACTTGTGGCCCGCGGACCGGATGCACTGCTCCCCCACCATTTTAGTGAAGGGGGGAAAAGTCACGATACGTCACATGATAATATGTCTCCAAGAGTTTGACATCCCTGATCTACTGTGTGTATGTGCAGTTGCAAACCTTTAGAATTGCTGTTATTTTAAAATGAACAGGCTCATCCCAGTGATACAAGATCGGGAGTTCAGTTTAAAGAATGGAATATTGATTATTTTTAATATAGTTATTTTTTAATATAGAAATAATTCAGAACAGGTTGCTTCAATGAAAAAAATGCAATGTAATCAAATTGTTTTAATTGCTTCAATAGCACAGCATTAATCCTATTGATTTTTATCTACTCAGTGAAGATTTAAACTGTTAAATAATATTAAAACGTATTTACAGAAATGCAATGTATATTATGCAAAAATTATCGGTAGCTGAAACCCAACAGTTGCCTTGTTCTGAGTTTCTTGTGTATACCATCAGTAGTTACAAAAGACCCCTGTTATGATCTTAATATTTAGAGCTGAATCTTTCACATATGTGTTTGATAGAATATTCATGAACTTTCTTTGACTGTCACTGGCTTATAAATATATGCCAATAGACAAGCGTATATTGAGTAATTATAAGTCAATGCTCAACAACCTGTGCAAGTTTAGCCTGGTGGTCATTAGAAAAAACAGACAAAGAAGATTCAGGAAAAAGCTAGAGGAAACTTGTCAGAGAAGGAACATCTATTTCAAGAAGTATCCTTATATAATGAAACCAGCTTTTTCATGAAATCGTTAACATTACTTTAAGTAAAACTTTTCTTTTTGCACATCTTTAAATAAAATATTTCTTTTTATCTGCCTAGGAAGATATGAAACTACGTTATAAAAAAGAAACTTTGATAATCATTAAGATCAGTATTGCTTATATCAGCCCTCTCTCACCTAAAATGTTCTAATAAATTAGGCTATTATACCTCCTGAAAGGTCTAAACGAGTGGCTTCTAAGAGTCAAACATGTATTTTTACAACTGAAGAACAGCACACGTGTTAGTTTCTAAAGCTGACATTGTGTGGTTTTCACATATCCATACCAATTCAAAAGTAGCACCTAATGGAACTTCTGATGAGCCATAGTGGCACAGTGATTAGAGTGCAGCATGCAGGCTACTTCTGCTGACTGCTGGCTGCCTGCAATTTGGCAGTTCGATTCTCACCTGGTCAAGGTTGACTCAGCCCTCCATCCTTCCGAGGTTGGTAAAATGAGGACCCAGATTGTTGGTGGCAATATGCTGACTCTGTAAAAACCGCTTGGACAGGTATCAAGATACTAGGGAAACCTTCCTAGAGGAAAACAAACCACCAATTCTTCCCTACAGTTTCTACTTTAAATACTTAGGGAATAGCAACATAATATGACTACAGTGAAAGATTTAAATAAATATGCAATATCTTCTTATCCATATCCCATATTCAAAATTAGAGAAAAAGTTAATGACATTCTAGAGCCCTATAGCTAGCTTTCCTCCATATACTGCTAGAGGTAAGCATCTCTATCTCAGTTTATTTTAATCACCTAACAATCAGTGTATCAATTCTTATTCTTTTCCTTTGTATTTTTTCATTCATTCATTCATTCATTCATTCATTCATTCATTCATTCATCCATTCATTCATTCATTCATTCATCCATTCACTCACTCACTCACTCACTCACTCACTCACTCACTCAACTAATGAATTTTTGCTAGTATCAGATGCTTCAAACTCTGTCCCAGCAAAAACCAACACTTATAGATCCGTCTTACTTCAAAATGTTCTGGGTTTCCAGCCAATCGTTCAGAAGGCTGGTGACAGAAATGCTAAAATTATGGGAGTTGTTTATGTTGTCCTTTACAAATTGCTCAATTTAATGCTTTGTTACGTTTAATCTGAGTAATGAATCCAGATGTTGCACTGATGGCTGCATTAAAAATGATTAAATAAATAAAGACAAACAGATCATGATACCTGATCTTTTCCAGCTGACTCAACCGGGTTGTTGCTTCGGCAATGTGGATTTGTTGCAGCAATGGCCTCCTTCTGAGGAAGACAACTTTTGCCATAACAGCAACCTTGTCAAATTCACACTGAGCATTTCTAAGGAAGCAATGCATGCTGATATAAATGTGGAGTAGAACTTCTAATCTGTCAGCATCAGTGGGTGATTTTGCACCATTTACAGAGAGGTTTTAGAGTGTGAATATTCTTATATAAAACAAAAATGCAGGTGGCATAAAATGAATTACATGGATTCTGTTATGCAAACAGCTTGCTCCCAGTAGTGCTTACTGATAGTGTTTGAGACTGAACAGTACTTAAAATAGGTGAGATGTGCTATAGAGAATGTTAGAAATTATTTTCTCAATTCATATGCGCTAAATATACACATGCATGTACACACACACACACACACACATACAGCCCACCCACTTACACATACACATACATAAACACAAACTTTATTAACTGTCACCTGCACCTTGATTTTAAAGTAATATGAGATGAATTAGAGTGCATGCCTATTATTAAACAATAATAATACATGTGTTACATTCATATGCTGTTCAACTCCTAGTATATACCTCTAGATAGGTATTTATAGACACTTCTTTTACCATTAAAAATGATTTGATTGGAAGGTCAATAGAAGTTATACCCTTTTGCTAATAATGTGAAAAAGAAGTCTCATTACGATGTCTCATAAGTCACAGCATGTCCTTTTTCTTATAATGACTACTACACAAGATTTCTGAACTAATGGCAAGGGACATGTGTTCAAGAAATAGATTCAGAGACCATGGAGAGTAGAGGTTAAATCTTACATCAAATTCCATCCTTTTCTGAGTCTAGTTCTTTTCAATATCTGAAACCCCAGTGTGGAAGCCCCCCCCCCCCACCACAGAAGAATGAAATATTTTAAGGAATATTTTAAAAAGGTAGAATATTATATTTTCCTAAATGAGAAATGGAGAAAGGTGTTTTACAGTCCGGAAGCAGACTCAGTCTTTCTTAATAGCCCCAGCAGATATTTTGTGCCCATTAAGAAATATTGGGCCAGCCTATTTAGAAAGCAGCCCCCATCTTTTCTTAATAGCTCACAGCAGATGTCAACACTTAAGAGATAAATACCTTATTGAAAGAAGACAAGTATCTAGATAGCTCTATTCATAAACAAACACCCTCACCCAAGAGCCAAAACAGGACGAAAGCCATTAAGCCACAATAGGAATTTTAGAACCCTTTTAGAACACAAGCCTTCATTGCATCACCCTCAGAGTAGTCCAAACTTCAACCAAACTTCACTCAGACAAAGGATTTGTATTTCTGCTTTGCCTATAGAGGCAGCTATGACCCCTGTATAACCCCTATATTGCCCCATGGGAATTTGACAACAGCCAATAGAATACATGTTCTTGCACAGGAACAAGAAGCTCAAGTGCAAAGCTCAAAGAAGGGGAAAAAAACCCTCACTCCCCTCAACCCTTCACTCTCCATTTTGTCAGCTCCCCAGAATCCATGAGGTTCTACTTTATCATTAAACCATCTTTCCAATCTGCCTCCATGTTTCCCCCCCCCAGCTTGGAACTGAACCAGATGGATATTTCTTCCCACACCAGAAAACTTCAGGAGTAGATATGGGACAAGGCTGGTGCACCTGAATTTGGATGACAAGGATTTCAATCCCATGAAAGGGCCTCACCTACTCTGAATAGTTAATTCAACTTGAAAGCTGATCTGAATAGTTTTTCTCCCATTGCAAACGACAGGGATCAAATTAATTGACAAAATTCCTGGAAGTGAACAAAACACTGTCAAATGTATTTGCGGTATTGTTAATAAGATAACTCTATGAGGCTTGGACACTTTAAGCCTCTGTGAGGCTGAATACAGAGCCTTGATGGCGCAGTGATTAAATGCAGCACTGCAGTCTCTGCTGACTTGTTCAGCAGGTTGTCAGATCAAATCCCACCAGGCTCAAGG
>JANHGC010008553.1:69540-72040 GCA_027560395.1 Boaedon fuliginosus
TTGTGTGAATGTGTTAGAAATTTTGATATATTGTATTTTATTGTATTTTATTATTGTTGTTAGCCACCTCGAGTTCCCCTTGACCCAGGAAGAGAGGTGGGGTATAAATCAATCAAATCAAATTAAAATAAAAGGAGAAGGAGAAGGAGAAGAAGAAGAAGGAGAGAGGGAGGAAGAAGAAGGAGGAAGAGGAGGAGGAAGAAGAAGGGTAGTAGTAGTAGCAGTAGTAATAGTAGTTGTCTCTACATAAATACTTGTTCCTGGCTATTCAGTGTTTCTTCTTATATCTATTCTCCTTTGCATTTAATTTTCTTTGTGAACCACGCATAAAATCTATATATTCTCTGCTGTGCAATGAAATAATTAATTCATAACATGTCCATGTATAAGATTATTCCCTGAGAATATGTCTAATTTTTCTTTTCCTTTTTTTATCGAAGAAAAAGCTACAGTATGGAAGCTTTTGGTGCACCATTTGTTTTTATGGTAATTTAAATATGTTAATACTATACCTAGGAGTTTTATATAATATGCATCTTGCATAAAAAGCGGATTTCAGTCTCGAGTTTCAGTCTGGAAGGAACCCCCCCCCCCCGTACATTAGTGATAAAGTGACATTAGTGATTAGCATCTTTGGGCGTGTTATTAAAATGCTATAAAATCACATTCTCTCCAGACTTTTAACAACTGTCTTGCACTGCACGACAGCTCAAAAACATATATTTCCTTTTGCAAACAGGTGCTTTAGAATTAATGATCACAGTTTTGTGAGAACATTTAACAAATGCATACTTGTAGTCAAAGCTGTCTCTGCACCGTGTGGTATGACAAATGACTCTAAGCTTGATGGTGGTTTCATTAAATTCCTTTCCTTCTTTTTTTAAAGTTTTCAATTTTGGCTAATTCCACTGCCTGAATTTCTCTGTAATGGTGCTCCTTCACAAGAAATAGCTTATGCTAACCTTTCTCCCATGAAATGCTACAGGAAAAGACAAATATTGTCCCCTCACCCACCCCCACAGACATTCAGGAAACACAGCAATAAAAACAAGAAACTGCAAGGCGAATAAAGTAGTTTTTAAATATCTATCCACAGTTGGAGCCATTCTAATAACCAAATGAAATGCACTGCCTAATCCTTTCTAAATTAGAAGCATATTAAATCTTACAGAGCCCCGAAAAACAGGCCAAGATACTTAGATATCACAGGTTTCCCAGCAGTAAGGGTGCTTGTTTGTTTAGGAAGCATGATAGTGTAATGACTTTAGCTTAAAATGCATGACTAACGGCCACTTTTTCCAGATGAAGAACACGACTGGTTCATTGGTTCACCACAATATATAAAAGATGCTGGGGCTCGGAAAAAGAGTGAAGAGATGAGCAACAGAAATGATAAGGAGTCTAGAGGCTAAATCCTATGAAGAAGGGTTAAAGGAATTAGGAGGTGTAGCTTAACAAAGAGAAGGCTTGAGGGGCACACATGATATCAGTCTTTCAATATTCAAAGGGCTACCCCAGGCAGGAAACTGTTGGTTTATTCTCCATAGCACCTGATGATAGAACAACGAGCAGAGGCTCACGAAATCCAACTTGGAAATAGAAAACTATTAAACAATGGCACAGCTTGCCTCAGGAAGTTGTTGGTACTCCATCGCTGGAGGTTTTCAAGAAAAGATTGGTCAAACAATTTGTCCAAAATGGGATGAGAACTCCTGTTTTGGGAAGAGCGCTGGGATAGAAGACCTCCAACATTTCTTCTACCCTTACGTTTCTGTGATTCCAATGGGATTGGGAAAGAGAGTTGGAACGCGATGTCATTTTAGAATTAACCAGGATAAGAGGCCCATCCTCCAGTCAGGCTGAAAATTAAAGTAATTGGAAATATGTCCACTTTTAATGCCTTTTAAGATAACCAAACCCAACATTTCAATCATTATTCTAACCTGTGTATGTGCAGCTCTTAAATAGAACCATTGAAAATCAGGTAAGATAAATTAACTGGTACTCAAGGGTGAATGCCATACCACAACCCTAGAAGTACACAATAATCCATTGACATGACACCAGGATGGTGGAGGTGCTTGGTTGAAGGGAGGCAAGTGCAAAAATAGCCTGGCTTTATTTCTTACTAAATCCCCTGATAACTGCAAGATACTTTGCTTAGAGCGGAATTCTCCAAATTCTCCAAATTCTCATAGTAGGAAGGCTTCTTGAAGACCTGGAGGAGAGTCTTCTCAGGCTGTATGAAATATCTCAGATTGAAGCTCTTGACTTCAGATCAGAAGTTGTCTCCTGTGGGTGGATGGAGAACTTTGGTGTCAACAGCTCTCCCCACTCAGAATCAAGAAAAACACGTGGAGTTACTTCAGATTAGTTTCCTTTATTGTTCCTCACCTATAGAACGAAATCTTAACAAACGAAAGCAACTATTTGCATTACCATAGATATATTCTGGGAATCACTAGGGAGGAGGTGTTTTAACTCTCTTCCACCCAACCAA
>JANHGC010008553.1:77040-80896 GCA_027560395.1 Boaedon fuliginosus
TTCTGGAACAGGCTCTGTAGGACAATGTATGAAGGCACCTAGTATTCAAAAATCTCTGTATGTGTGTGTGTTTGTGTTTGTGTATGCATTTGTGTATCTTGTAACTGCAAGGCTTAGTGATACACTGGGTTAAGCTGGGTTTGTTTACAAGTCACTTTGTCAGGATCCTCAATGTTAGGTCAATACTATTTTTTTTTTTTTACTGATACTTCCCAAAGCAAAACGTGCTAAGCTTTATTTATCATGCAAAGCACACCTAGGTATGTTCACTCACCACACTTAAGGCAAAGCAAAGATTTGACCATATGACTTGCAAAAGGATATGCCCCAAACTATTTACTCTGGAACAGTGATGGATGACTAGTGGTGTCACAAACAGGCAGCCTTAAGGAAGCATACAGGTTTGAATTTGTGAACAAGTCAAACACGGCCTAAATTGATAAGTGCTTTGGTTACTTCTGTCTTTAAACTTAACTGGATCAATCATGGGAGACTTCTATTGGAAAACACCCAAGTTTTTGCAAGAATTCGTGGAGTGCTAGCAAAGGCCACATCACTTTCTGAGCAAAAAGAAGGACAAGGTTTGGAGAAACGAGCTTGTAGAGAACACAACACATCAAATTCATTTTTAGAATTTATGCAAATACTTTTGCTTTTAACTATGGATTTGTGGTCAGTGGTATGTAAGGTAGATAGATTGGGGCTAACAACAAATCTGAGCAAAAATTTCCAGATGTTTTCAGATTGGTTAGAATGTTTGGAATTTGGAACATGTTGAAGAAAATCTTGCTGGTGTGTTCACAATCACAAAATGGCTGCGATGGGTAAAATAACTAGTTACAGAGCATTTGGGTTTATTTTATTGATTTACAGCCCAAGACCACATGAAAAATAAAACAATATAATATCCAATATAAATAAACAACAACACAAATGCATGATATATTTCTAAGGCCACTTTATTATGTTCCTGAAAATTTCTGCAAATAAGAAGCAAATAAGCAGATAATTTCCACAGAACCACTAAAGAGTGGTTATAAACCAATATTTATAACCCCACAGGGTTGTTGTTGTGAGGAAATAGGAGGAAGGGGTATTAGCTATGTGTTGCCACTTGAATTATTTATAAAAATAATAAAGACAAGATATAAAAAAAATTAAAAATAAATACATAACTAGGCATGTGTAAATATAAACACTGTATACCAAATTGTTAGACTTCAACCCAGGTACAAATGTGAAAATCCAATGAAACTGATTTGCTAAAAGCCTTTGCGCAGGAATCTTCTGAACTAATGGTCAACAACTGCTTGAGTTAGATAAGAGTCCATGGAATTCAAGGGGGGTGGGGTTGGAGTTGCTTGTGGCTATATAAGGATTCTAGGCTGATCTCTCTTTTAAGTCTGCCCAAGTTCCTCTACCCCTTTGTCCCCAGCAAAGGGAACAACTGATTAACCCTAACCTTCTGAACATTGAATATAAAGCATAACATCTTAAAAACACAGCAACTTTCTTTTAAGCAGCAGCAGAAATGCTGTAAATATACTTGGGGGGTCTTAAAAGGCTATGGAAGAGATCCTTCAGGCAATACAGAAAGATGTTTAGATCTATCACTCTGAGTATCCAAATCAAGGATATCTGTTTAACTTCGTTCATAACTCTTTTGAGACTGAATTACATTCAAAATGGAAAATAAAAGCCACAAAAGGAAAGGTTTTTGGCAATAGTTTTATAAGCAGAAATAAGCTTATTATCAAACCTTGGGTGAGCCAGCAACTCACCCCAAAAGGATTGTCTCAGCCAATTTCAAATGGCAAATTCTCACTTGGGGTAATACAGAGGAACATGATAATTGTATCTGAAGGAGGGCACTTGTATGGAGTGAAGGACTTGCAATAAATTCTAATAAACTTAGACTGAATAAGCAAGTCAGGATGATCAAAAGCTAAGCACAAGATAAGCACAACAACGAAAGACTCAGAATTTTTGCAACAAATATTTAATTTGCATCAGAAACTTAAATGTTCCTGTTGCAGCTGGCAAATCTAATAATTGCTTTTGCAGACATTTGAGTCTGGACTGTGACCTCACAGATGTGAATGCACCCAGAAATGAAATACTTAAGCAACTGAACATCTTTATCTGCTCAGTTTGAAAACCATTAACTTCACACTTATACTGGCAGTGATTTATTTACACCCCTTTGTCCTGGCACTATTTGGCTAATACTTGAACAATGAAAGCTGAATTGATTTTGTAAAGAATTGCTGAGCTGCCAGGGCAAACAAACATAGAAAATTAAGTGTGGTTTAGTGAAGAGATTTGGATTTATGTTTATAGAAAGCCTGAATATTAAGATAGAAGTTAATTAGGAGTGGAGCAAAGGCACAACCTTACCTAGCACTTTTTGTCTGGGGCTGGGTTCAAAAGATACCAGTGGTCATATCTGAGTAAAAAAAAAAATTCCTGCAACATTCTGGTGACAGAGGTTGGAATAATGAAAGAAGCATTGCCCTGTTTTGGGGCATGCATGTGACATCATGATGCATGTCGAAAAGGGGCAGGGTTTGCATCATGACCCTGTGACATTGCTTGTGTCACTCAGATCCCCTTTGCCCCTCCCTATGTGGACACTACTGAGTATTTCTTCAAATTAATTAACCCAGGCTTCAGATGTGATTGCATTCCTTGGTCCAAGCACTTCTCTGGGGACAGGGCTATTAGTTGAATGCAAAAGAACAGCAAAATCTCTCTCTCGGGCTCCTCACAGCAATCTTTTCTAGTCTTCCTGCTGTCACATCAATTTGTTTTTCCTCAAAAGAGCTTTGTGTTCGGCTTCCACAATGTGAGAGGTCTTATAAAATGGTCTTTGGCTATTCTGAGTGCATCCAGTGGGTTAGCTTTAAATGAGATTAATTCTTTATCAAATCAGGTTTTTAAAAGCTTGATGGTGAGAATCCATCCTACAAAAGGTGGACCAATGTTTAGTCTTGCATATCCTTCAACAGGAGGTGTTAAACACTTAGTGCTTTCGAATCATTCATTGCTAGCTCAGTGGACTCTTTAGGAGAAATGAGAAGCTAGGAGACCATGGCAACAGTCCTCTTTATCCACTTAACTTGGGATTGCTGGGCCTGAATTGACCCAACCAAACTATTTAACTCCGGGAAAAATGTTAAAATCAAGTATTTTAGTTTTGTTTTTGAACTACTTTTAAGTAGGAAGTCTGACTTATTTACTGTATTTATTTATTATTTACATTTGTATCCTGCCTTTTTTCCCGGTCAAGAGGAACACAAGGTGGTGTCACATTGTCAGCCATCTGGAATAGCTGCCCTTTCCCACTCTGTTGATATTCCAATGTCTCTGAAAACCCATTTGTCCTTCCAGGACTTACAATAGAATTCTGAGCCTGTGTAAATTTTTCGAAGAAGGTCTGTGATCTGTTTCTCAGAATTTTTGTGTTTCTTCCCTTCAACATGTAAGTCATCCATTGAAGTCAGTTAGACTCTAAATTATCTGCCTGCCTGCCTGTCTATCTGACTATCTGTCTCTCTGACTATCTGTGTGTCTGTCTCTCTGTCTGTCTATCATCTATCTCTCTCTCTCTCTCTCTCTATCATCTACCTACCTACCTACCTACCCACCTACCTACCCATCCACCCATCCGTTCATCTATCATCTACCTACCTACCTATCCATCCATCCATCTATCATCTACCTACCTACCTACTGCCTATCCATCCATCCATTCATCCATCCATCATCTACCTACCTACTTACCTATCCATCCATCTATCATCTACATACCTACCTACCTATCCATCCATCATCTACCTACCTACCTACCTACCCA
>JANHGC010008553.1:139916-156195 GCA_027560395.1 Boaedon fuliginosus
TTGGACTACTGTAATGCGCTCTACATGGGGCTGCCCTTGAAGAGCACTCGGAGACTTCAACTGGTTCAAAATGCGGCCACACGAGTGACTTAGGTTGTACCTCGGTATCTCAACCAAATATTGAATCCATATCTCAGTCTAACCCACATATTGCATAGCAATGAATGATGATGGATTATATTTGGTTTATCTTTAAACAAAAAGAAAATCTTGCCTCATCTATGAAGTAAACAGTAGTTCCTGTTAAAGCATGGGGAAAAAGAGACAATGTAAAGTCAAGACAAACTGCATACAGGCTAGCACAGACATTTGTCATCTGACCTTTTTGTTCCTCTTCCCATGTTCCAGTTTCTCTATTGGCATTGCATTAATTAGAAATTTAGGTAAATGACATAAGTGCCCCCATTTTTTATTTCTGCCAAGAGAACAATTAGGCCATTAGAAATAACAAATGGCCTGGATTCATGCTGCCTGTTGAAAATTTCAAGCTGCATTATTTCTGACATGGAAAAAAAAACCACATACACACAAAACAAATAATAGTTGTTTTGGCCAATTTCTACCATAAGTGATGTCAGCTTTAGCAGATGCAGCATACTGCTGGTTTTTTTCCCTGTTGTCATGCCTCATTAAAGTATGCTGACTCTTGTGGATTCACATTTCCTTTAGGTAAATAGTTATTTACATGAACGGCAACATTTTTCTTTGGTGACAATTTCTAATTGTTCAGGCAACCAAGGGTGATGTATTAACCACTCTGAATAAAGCCTCACCTGCAAAACAAATTACTTTAAATTAACTATCCTTTTCACAAGCAAGGCAAAATTTCCAAATGGACAAATTAGGCCTTTCTTAACCACATATGGTAAGTGTTTTAAGCATTTCCCCACTGGTGCATACTCCAGAGAACAGCTCTTCATGATGGAGTGGAAGACTTCTGGCTCATTTGGGGGTCTTTTCAATGCCAGCCCTTGCCTGGATTGGATGGGAAGCGGGTGAAAATCTGACGAGTCGCGAGGCTCATTATTCAGTAGTTCTGCTTTTCACAACAGCCTGTCCCTACAAACAATCCCAAGTGAACAGCCCTCTCACCACATTGATTGTGGCATCCCAAGTTAGCTGCTTCTCATCCAGATTACAAGGCACTAACTGTTGTTAAGGTACAGTTCTGTGAATTTTGAGAAGAAGTGACCGTGTATGGGTGTTCTTTGGCAGAATTGCAGGGAATAGCAAGAAAGATGCAGAAAAGAAGATACAAGAAAAAAGCAAAAAGACAGGAAGCTTCAAAAGAGTGCGCAGGCACATACACATACATATACGGATGTACGCACCACAAACTGATCTGCATTTATGTTTTGGATATTTGTATACAAAATGGTATCTGAACAAAATAAAAAAAATCATTAGAAGTAATGAATGGAGCATGGTTCCGATGCTTGTAATCCTGTCTGATCACCGGTGCATGTGATGAATGGAAACCACAGATTCTTGCAGAATTTGATTATTGCCAACAATGGAATCTCTCTGCACACACAAAGGAGAAAGATGCCTTATATTGTCATTAGTTTATGCCACACAGATTTTGACGGCAACTCCCAAATTTGAGATAGTCAAATCTAAATTAGGATGAACCCAGGAGACAATTGGAAAATGAGATTCAGTATTGATTCAGGAACATCTGTACACATTGGGGAAATCCTATTATATTGGAAGATCATTTCCTATTCAGGAGATATTGGAACCCGTATTCATGCTACTGAAAGCTTTTAAAATGCTTAATAGATCTTGAGAAGTAGAACTATTATTTTGTGCATGAGCCTGGGAAAAAATATATCGCTTTCTGCATCACTCTTCTGTTGTTGATTCTCCTTGCCTTTTTTAGTCAATGGTTGTCTTAACCGTCAAATACAGTCACCAGCATGTGAGTGCATTCAAACCAATTAGACAATGCAGCACAAATGGAATTTTTCTTTGGAATGACTTCCACAGACTCAGATGTGGTGTAGCTACTCTAAAAGCATCAAATTAGATTAGACTTTTCCCCCCTTTCTTTCTGTTTGTAAGGGAACAATTTAATTAGCACTTCTTTGGTGCTAATATTTACAGTACAAGTCTAATGCAAATAGGGTGATCAGTAAAATGGGTGTAGCTTTTAACACATGCTCTTACTTTATGTTTAATTATGTTGATTACTTTTAAACTCCCGGTTTGGCATCACCTTGCCTGTCTTAATGTGTTATGCTTGAAGCCATGTGGAGAACTGACCTCAATATAATAGTGGCAAATCTCATTTGGTTACCTTTAGCTAATTAAAATATACACAGTACCATTGTGCTATTATTCATCTCTTCCTTTCCCCTCCCCCTGCATTATGCTCTAAACCAAACTTTATTGTTAAGGTTGACGCCTGTCACTGCCTGGTGAGCCTCATGCAATTCCTGTAATTAGGAGGGGTGTTTATTTCACTGCTCAGTTATAATAATGACTGCTCTGATCATCAGTGTAAAATATTGTGACTACTTAAGTCCTTATTTGGTGCTAAGCCTTTATTATAACAGGCCAAAATAAGTACATGGCGTAGATGATGAAGGGGAGGGAGAGGGAAGCCAAGAAAGAAAGAAAGGAAGGAAAGAAAGGAAAGGAAGGAAAGGAAGGAAGGAAAAAAGAAAGATGTATTTTCATTTATACAAGTTGCCTGGCACTGTCATAAATGAGGATAATGGGGATAAGAAGAATTCGGTCTACATAAGCTTATGTGGCTACTAGACTACAAAGCAAAGAAGACATAAAGACATATTAAGGTATTATAAAGCAAAGAAGACATAAAGACATATTAAGGTCCTTAAAATGTTCTTGTGCTGTAAAAGGATGGAGAGCATGTAGTTACCTGGCTTTTGATCATTCTATGTCAACAGATGTGAAATTATAGGAGGAAAAAATGTCATGGATGAAATTATTTATTGGGTATGGGGATGCCCAATGTATTTCCTATTTCTTTGTGGCTAATGGTTGCTACTTTTCTGAGATAGAGCAAGCTTGCATTGATCTTTTTTCTTCTTCTTTTTCTTTCTTTTAGAAAAGCTACCAAAATTGTCCCCGAAGAAGCAGGAAATCCTCTGAAATGCCTTGGGCATTTTGTGATAAATCAGGTTCCTATGGGATTTTCTCTCTTCGTCTCTTTCCCTCCCTCTCCCTCTGTCCCCCGCCCTCTCTCCCTCCCTCCCCCTCCCTCTCTCCCCCCCGCTCTCTAACTGGTCACTTTTGGGTATCTTCTTGCCATTTCCCCCTGGTTGGTTCCTGCAAAATTAATCAGGTTTAGTTGTATGCTGCTGCAGCATTCCAGGTTATCAGGATTCCTGACCTGGGAGAATGGCTTTGGTCAGGCATGGCAAGTGCAGTAAAGTAACGGCTAACTTGAGTTGAAGGAGTAAATTTAATTGGCAATGACAGAGTACCTCCCAAAGACCTGAACTAGGTGACTTTGAGCTGACAATTTAGGTATCAGGAGTATTTTGTAGCAGAAGGAAACAATACCTTTTAAAAATAATACAGTTAACATTTGTAAATGGAATGCATTTTTCAACAATAGTAGTAACAATAATGTGATGCATTGGTGTGTGGGAAAGACCTTGGGAGATGGGGCAAGGAGATACTACCTAGAGCAGAGGTCTCCAAACCTGGCAACTTTAAGACTTGTGAACTTCAACTCCCAGAATTCTCCAGCCACCTGGCCTAGAGAATGGCCAGATAAGAAAGAGAATAGCCTGCAGCTGGATAGTGGCTGGGTTTAGAGGCTCAGAAGGGACCCTACCTTTTTTCCTTGGGCTATGAAGCAAACAGCTGGGCAATTGTACTTTACAGACTTGCAGGATTCTGTTAATCAAGCTTTACAATAAACTAGAATTAGTTTATCTGGTTGTGTTTTCTTTCTCATCTACCTGGGAAAGCTGACATCAATCTTGGAAGTCTCATACTCTCTTCCAAGGAGAGGAATTTTTAAGGAAATTTGTCAAGGAACTCCACTAGCCACAGAACATCTGGTAACAGCATTGTTGCAACCCTAGCAGCAAGTGGATGCTCGGACGCTCAATTTGCAAAATGCCATAATACTACTTATACAATAGCTGGGACGGAATTTGCCCCAGCATATGGTAACACAAAGAGTGGTGGCTCTTTCCCAGATACCCTTACACTATGTCAGACCAAGAATTTCCTATAGGGCTTTTTAAAGTTCTCCTATTGCCAATTTTTGGGGGTAGTGGTAGAGGTGGAGGTGGAGGGGGTGTTGGTTCTCTTAGTTGACTTTGCTAAAGTCTGATCTTTGGGACCCCTATTTCAAACTCTAAGCTTCTACCCTGGTTTCCCCATTCTTCATTGCATTTTTACTGGCTTTTCTAAGGAGAGATATTTCATGTTTTTCTCTTTGGCTCACTTGCTGTTTTCTATGTTGTACCAGTCGAACACAACCAGCTGGACTACCTGAATTGATTTTCCCTTTCTTTGCTTTCAGCAAACTTTCAGCTCAGGATCTGCTAGATGCTGTTGTCTCTTGGACAGAACTGCATTAGGGACCTGCCAAGGGATAAAATATTCCTATGTTGACATTTGCTCTGCTGCAAGTGACAGCAAAGAATACCTCCTCTCCATCTTCTCAGTGGCAGCCTTTTAAATATTTGAAGATTGTTATCAAGTCCTCCCTTAATCTTCTTTTCTCTAGGCTAAACAGACTCATGACTGCAATCTTTTTGCTACAACATTCTTTTGCTAAGCCTTTTATCATGTTTGCCCTTCCCTGACTCCTCTCTAATTTATCTACATGTTGAAGTATGACGGTTACAGGACCTGGTGTTCTCCTGGTGGCAACCTGACCAGCACAGAGCACAGATGTGCTCCGATTTCCTACCTCTTGGAAACTATTTATGGTGAATGCAATAAATTTACCTGTTTGGAAGCTGTCATTTTGCCTGAAGTTAGGACTGTTTTCAGCAACACAATCTTTACACTTCACCAGAGTTATCAGTTATTATTTTTCCTTCATATTCCCCGTCTAAGGGAAAAATAACCTCATGGAAATTTGCTAAATTCAATTAATAAATTTCAGACCTCAACTAAAAATCCTCTAAAAAACGCCTTCAAACTTAGGAGTATCATTATAAAAGAACATTTTGGAAAGCTGGGGACTACTTTTACGAAGATCCTGATGAAAATTCTAAGAATCAGTACTATACTGAGTTTTGCAACTCATCAGTCCCCATCTGGGAAACTGTTTGGAGTACAAAAACACTGACTTGCTTCAAAAAGCAAATACTTTTTGAAATTGCTTCTTGGATTACAACTCCTTACTACTTTTGATTTGTGCTCTAAGGTCTGTCTATCCATCTAATGCCAATTTATAGCTTAACTTTTTGCCTCGCTCCCATGCCACATATCTGGAGCTGAAGGGCTATATGAACTCTGTGTGATGTGTTTATTGAACGCCATACACACAGCAAAAGTACAAATCCAGGGTAAGATTTCATGAAGCTACAGGGTGATACATGGGGTTTAACCTTCTGCTAGGCTTAAATGACCAATATGCTACTTAAAATCTCCCCAATTGACCCCACAGCAAGTCCCATCTCGGACTGGAATTTTAGGTACTACACTTTCTGAGACCCACAATTGTCGTTCAACTGGTCCTCACTTGTTTTTGCACTTCTGCTCTTGTCTGTTGATCCAACACTCACCCATTTTGGTGTGCATCTGCAGAATTAAAAGAAATGTTATACAAGGTATTCATGTATGCCACTCCTCTCCCCAAAAATCTGAAAGAGGTTGAGTGCATTGATTGAACATGGTGACAATACTTGCATTGGGTTATTGAAGGCAGGGCCTCAATGCATGCCTTCCTCGCTTAGCTTTATCCATATACAGGGCTGCCTCATCATGTGGTGGAATTATTGTGGCATTGGGCTTCTTAAGGTCTTTGATCTACTGTTCCTGCTGATTCATTGACCTTAAGTTAGTCTAGAACTTTTTATCCATAAGAACTTGGTGTTTTATGTCCTGAGGCATGACTGAATGCTATATTATGAATCATGTACAATAACATTAAAAACACAAGAAACATTCCCTTTGCTTTCCTCTGAGTGGATGGAGCTGGATTCAGAAAAGCAGAGATGGAGTGGATGACAGATTCAGAAAAGCAGAGATGTGTCAAGACAAGTGGTAAACAATGCATGGAAAAACATTTTAATAAAGGAAAAGGGTTGACCACAGCCATTATCCAGTTTAGACATCCATTTTTAACTTATTGCCACTTCTGTGAGTTGCTTTCTAAGGATCTATAGGATGCCTCCATCTTTAGACCTCTGACTTTGCATAGAAATTCACCAGATGGCAGTTTGTTTTTATATGGGCATCTGTCCACTAAGAGTTGGAACCAGACCAAAAATAATTTAATTCAAGATTCCAAATAGCTACTGGTTATTGTAATTACAACTTTTGGTGACTACCATTTTGGGCAGTGTTCCAAGATAAGGTGAGAGGCTTCATTCTGTGTTATTACTTGCCCTGGAAATCCCTATAATTAAAACGCTTTAATTTTGATTAGCAATCTGAGAAGTTAATGTAACTGAAAGAGATCTATAGATAGCTTTTAAAAATAAATGTATTTTATGAGCTATAGATTTTTTTTTTTTTTGCAAACCATTTAAAATTATCATGAAACAAATCACATCATTACTACTCCTGTTTATTTGGCCAGTCTTTACCTACTCTGTGATTTCTTTTTTATTTTTCTTCTTCTGGTGTTAGAGCTAGCATATAGTGGCTTTATCTCTTCTTTGTACTCGCAATAACATATTATTTCACCATGAATCACTCTAATGGATTGAAACATAAGCATGTGAATTGAAAAATAGATACATTAGTCAAATCAATAAATAAATATGAAAATATATTTCCACTATGAAAAACCATCTTGGCTACTATGTCCTCCAACTTGGACAGAGAAAGCTGAAATATATAGCTGTAAAATATGGCTTGCCATGTCAACTAGCCACTGCCTGAAGCCTAAAAGGAATTTTGAGCACCGGGTAAGTAGTATTTCATCAACAAAATCATAAAATAAAGACATTAAAATGAAGGAATGATTGAGTGCTGCAGGACGTTTGTAAAATCACCCTTCAGTTGGGGGCTAAAGTAGTTTAGTATTAGGTATTGCATACTTTTCATATAAATTTGCTTACAAATAGCTTGCCTAACAAGCAATATCGCCAGACTGCCTTCTTTGCAAATATTTTTTTTTCACTGTGGTTGCTACACAAACCCTATTTGTATATTCTGTGTCGCTATTATTGCAGATATAAGCAATATATCTCAAATCTTGGATATGAATGCAGTATATACCTTTGTATGCATCTATGCTCCATTAATTGTTAAGAAGTCCATATTCTTTTCTTTGTTTTTATTTTTTTTAAACTATTTAAGAGACTATGACCCTTTTCAATAAAATTCAAAGGAACAGCTTTTCAAGATTATTATATAAACATCTCTGTATGGAGTGGATGAAGGTAAAGGTTTTTCCTGTCCAATCATTTCTGACTCTAGGGGGGCAGTTGTCATCTCTGTTCCTTAGCCAAGGGAATTGTCTGAAGAAATTTCTATGGTCATGTGGCCAGCATGACAATATGTCAAGGCGCACTGAAGTGGAATCTATTTTTTTTAAATTCCCATTTGCATGCTTTTGAACTCCTAGCTGGGCAGGAGCTGCGGCAGAAATGGGAGCTTACCCTGTTGCGTGGCCCTCAGCTCTCGAACCCAGGCACCACAGAAATGCTTCTAACAGGATTACAAATATGGTTCTCAATACAGATTAAAATTCCAGTTTACGGAAAACCATTGTTATAAATTCAAACTGAATTCTGTTAATGAAATTGTTCCTGTGTACATGAAACTCAAAGTTCCTTCAGATGAAGTAGGCCCCCCAATTTTCCTGAGAAATTTGAATCCAACTCAATTCTCTATTTAAAGAGTAAGTAGTGCTTCCTACCATTTATTCATTTTTTATACTCCTCCTTTCTATTTGTGCTGAATACTCTGTAATGCCCAAGAACAATTAAAGTATAAGATACAATATAAAATGAAAGACTATAGCCAATATTCTATAGTCAAGGTATATGGATAAGTAGAATGAAACATGGGACTCATTTATACAAAATATACAGTAGGTTTAAAAAAACCCTAATAGTTATGTAAGTACAACACACACACACACACACACACACGTGTGCACACACACACATGTATTTGCATTGGATAATTATACATATCACTCCAACTGTTTATGTTGTACCAATATATTATACTTTAAAACATTTTGTGTGTATTTTTTCATGCATTTTTAAGCACTTGTTATGTATTTATTCTGACCATACATGCATCATTGTGTTTTGTTCCTTTCCATTTTATTTTCCTATGACAGTTAAAACTGTCATGACATAATCAATAAATTAAAAATATTGCAATCAATATTAATTTATATTAATATTAAATTGGCAGAATACATTTTGTTTGTTCTTCAGAGACACTGAGAGAGAAGACCAAGAATTCCATAGCTTTTATGATATAGGAAAAGACTCCTTTCTGTATACTCACTTCTGAAGAAATTATATAATATACTTCTGAAATTGGAAGGGCCTACAGAGCTGACCAAGTTTGAAATGGGAGAGATTGATGATCCTTTACTGGTAAACATTATGGAAGGGAAGAAAAGACTTTGAGCATGAAGCTAATTGTTATACTCATCTTCACATTTCGAACCTTATCCCCAAATTTAGACAAGGTTTGCTACTGAACATTTTCAGTTCATGTTCAATCCAATAATTATAGCAACATTTTATTTATTTAATGTTATGTTCAAACCAATAATTATAGCAACACTTTATTTATTTATTTATTTGTTTGTTTGTTTATTTATTTATTTATTTATTTATTTATTTATATTTATACCCTGCCTCACTTCCCCAGTCAGCACCTTGGCCCAATGCAGTCTTCTTCTGTGAAAGGTGCACCAGTTAAGCATTTATCTACATAGATACATACATTTCCATAAGCTGTTGAGGTAGTGGATATCAGCCAAAGTGCAGAAAAAAATCAGTTGTTAATTTGTAGGGTGTATTTCTTTAAGGCCTTTCCTTAAAGAAATTGAGGAGATGTAGACTCTTTTCCTCCACAAGAAATCTATGGAGGCTGGATTTAAAGAGCTTGGCTGGCTTAAAGTCACCCAATGACCTTCCATGCTAATATACTTGAACCTCAACTTTTCCATTCACAGTCCACCACTTTAACCAAACTAGCTCTCAGCAAAATTAATTTATAACTCAAATAGAAAGTGCCTCCTAGAAAATATGAAAAAGACCCAGTTCAGACTACTGGTCCTATAAGAAGTAAGCCAACTGAAGTAGAAACAAGAGCTAAGAGAATAAAAAATGAAATTTAGTTTATACTTTGTTTCCACCACTCTTGTTTCAACCATGTCCTTATGCTAATGAATATACAGTTAGTCCTCGACATACAACAGTTCATTTAGTGACCATTACAACAGCACTAAAAAAAGGGAGTTATGACTGTTTTTTACACAACCATTGCAGCATCTGCATGGTCACATGATCAAAATTCGGATGGTTGGCAACTGAGTCATAGTCTTGATGCTTGCAATGGCCCGGGGTCATGTCATCCCCTTTTGTGACCTTCTGACAAGCAAAGTCAATGGGGAAACCAGATTCACTTAACAACTATGTTGCTAACTTAACCACTGCAGTGATTTACTAAACAACTGTGGCAAAGACAGTTGTAAAATGGGGCAAAACTCACTTAACCAGTGTCTCACTTAGCAACATACATTTGGGGATCAGTTGTGGTCTTAAGTCAAGGACTACCTGTATTTCCCTTTGCCTTTCTAACCTCTTTCTCTTTTTGACAATCTCCTCAATTCCATCCAACTGTAATTTCTTTGGTTTTCCACTTCCTCCCAGCCCATTTATTCTTCTTTCATGCATTTGTCTAAATTTCATACTCTCTACATGACTGAACCATTTAGTTGACTACTTTCATTCATTTGTAATGTAATTCTTTCAGTTTTGTAGTGAACCCAGGCTCGGTCATCACTTATTCACTTTTGACTCTACTACTTCTCATCTGACAGCACATACTTTTTAAGTAACCCATTTCCTCTTCATGCAAATTACTTTAGTTTCATCCGACATATAACTCTTGCTCTCACATAAGACAGTTAGCTAAAACATGAATTTACAATTGAATGAATGAATGAAAATCAGTGACTGTGTTTAAATTGGTTAGGCCTACTCCCTTGTTCTGAATGTGAAAATATAAACACAATTTAAATTGCTTTCTATAAGCATTTTTTTGTAATACACTGCATACAAGCAACTTCCTTTCAGCATTTTCATTTCCTAATATTTCTCTATCCGATTTTCAATTTTTTTTGTCAAAGTAGACAATTTTATCCACTTCTCTTAATTTTTAAATATTTTCCGGTAAGTATTAACTTCATTTTCCATGTGATCTTTAAAATATCAGTGTTTGTAACCATTTTATTTGTAACACACATTCAATTTAATATTTCATGTTAAAAATTGAGCCATCAGTCGTATGCATGCTCCCAGCCAACACACTAATTTCACAGCAAGGATTCCTTTTACATGTATCCATAAATTAATTACACAACCAAGAGGACAACTCACGGAATTATTGTTCGATTTCACTACAGGTAAAATGTTACAACTCTATATTCTTAGTCCAAAAGAAAGATGTCCAACCACTTTTGTACTATGGCCACGAAAATTATATAAACGTGTTGTAATCAACAGAAGTTGATTTCAGTTTGAGTCATTCTCTGTTATACATCTATAATTTCCAGGCAAATCAGTGATTGTCAGTTTTCACAATTTTTTTCTTAATACCCCTATAAATGTAAAGTTGTGGGAATTATTTCAGCAATTAAAAAGGGTAGGTAAAAGTGATTATATCAGGCTTCTTTACAGCATTAAATTGTTTATGTTACTGATGTCAGGGTCATGCTTTCCCTGAGACATAGTGATAATTTATTATACGATGTGTCCTGGCATTTAAAAAAAAAGAGAGCAGAGAGAGAGAGAGAGAGCCAGAGGCTTTGCTGGGCTGCTTGTGTCTGCTTCCTCATTCTGAGTGTGAAAACTTTATTGCTCATTATCTACTGGGCTGTGATGAAGTGACAGATGATTTATTGGGAGCCAAACCCTGTGTTTCACTGGTGAACATTTTTATCCTTTTGTGCTGCTGCCTGCCCAATCCCTTGTAACTGCTGAGGCAACAAATGAAGCAACTGCCTCCTGAAGAACACCCGGACTATCATTCATATATGTCCACATTTTGGATCCCGGACTATTCCTGTTTGATTCAATTCCCTTTTGCTGCTTAAAAAAAATCAGTTTGTTTAATTGAGCTGTTGGGCAGTAAAGTCTGAATTCTATGCATTTTAACCATTCATATTAAATTTTCCTCTGCATAGTCCTCGTTATTAATAGGTTTTAAAGAGAGGTCAGTTTAATTTAAATGTGACGACCTTACAAGCTTATAAAGTGAACTATATGTTTCCCTCCTCAACTTGAAATTAAATTGAATAAATGGGAGATGATATAACAGTGGAGATTTCCTCCCAAGGCTTTGAAATCTTTTTAGCATGTATGTTTATACTATGAAATAAATGTGAGATAGAGTTTACTTGCCTCCTCCTCTGTTTTAATGGTAAAAAATGGTGATAGTGAATCTAATGTTCTTCTGTGATGCTATACAAACAATAAACTTAGTGTCTTTTGGGCATTTAGTAACATATCTAGCATTATAACGTGTGGTTTTCAATAACGAGATGCATATAATGGCATTTTCGGAGGGAGGGATATTTTAATAGGGGTTATGTGTTATTGACATTTAAATAGCAGAACATCTTCTCCTTCAGGATTAATAAATACCATGCAAACCAGGGTAGGGTTTTTAAGGTTTACTAAACTTTAATCTCTAAAATTTAATAGCAATCTCCACATCATTATGTGTACGTAGAATCCTGGTTGGCTTTACAAACACTTTAAGCCATGAATTATGTTACAAGAATGGGTTTGCTGTGTATCATTATGTCCAGGTAAATGCCAGGATGATGACATAATTGGTAGTTGGGAGTAAAATACTACTCCAGTAAAATGTTACTAAGGTAAATGTAGCCGGATTGTAATTCATTATACATAAACATGACGACTTGTGTTATTTATCATTTTGTGAAATGGAGAATAAACTGTGCTTTCCGAGCTTTCTTCATTGCTTCAAGCCAAATGGTAACAATGCTTTAGTTATAAGGTTCTCTAATTTACATATTTTTTCAAAAGACCTGCCATATCTGTATGTTCCTCTTTTGTATATAATTGTAGAACTCTAAACAGTATGAACTAAATTGCCTGAATTACACAATTGGCACATGTGTAGAAGGGTAGTATGGGAGGGGTGCTGGAAGAGGGGGAGGAATACCCTCATTAAGAATGATGTCCTGTCATTTACCGACACTGACAAATTTATGACTTTGGATTAAAGGTCAAAGGCCATTAAAATAACTCCATTTCATAATATCTGCACCCTTAAAACAATTTCCTTTCCTCTTTCTGTTCCCTTCCTTTTTTTCAACACAGGATTCCTGTTAATGTTAGCTTCTGCAAGAGACATACAGTAATAGTTTGGAAGTAACAAAAGCCTATTTTGTACCTGTTCAGCTTGCAAGTGTGCTTCCCTCAGGCTACTGTTTAACTTTCAACCCTCTTGTTCATGTAGCATATATGCATAAAAACTGCAGTGTGCTATATAAGAATGCTAGCCTGAGTGTTTTGGGCTCTTTGTAATGGCAGAAGTTGGACTATGCTTTAAAACTGACAGAGGAAACATTTGGGTTGTGTGTGTGGGGGGGAAATCACATGAAATTAACTTATCTACATTTCTTTTGTATCACCATGATGCTGAAAATTGTGAAATGCATCTTCCTGAAATAATGTAGAAAAAGAAATCCTTATTTTAAAATATTTTTTTCAGTCTCTCACTGAATGTATCAGCTGCTCCTCTGTCAGATTTAGGATGAACTATGTGAGATATTTCTCTCCCCATTCCAAATGTAAGAGTCTTAAGAAAGGCAGCCGATGATGAATTATTTGTATGGTCATACGAAAATTCCCCTGTCCTGCACTTATATCCAGCAAATTACACCCCAAATGTGGCAAAGGAAACAGCTGATGTGACAGCTGCACAGCACATGGCGATCCATTGGTCCATTGGTTAATCAGCAGTTTTTATTGGTCCTAGAGAATACATAGCAGAACTGCCCTGAATTAGAAATGGGCTTCTGTTTTCTCTTAATAGGACATATCCTTTAGCTGTAGATGAGAGATTCCTACTGTTTAATGAGTGAAAAGTCTCTTTTCTCTTCTCAAAGGATTATGGAAAATAACCCCTCAACATATGGATGTTTCAGCCTTGAGGCCTAGTGTAGTTGGTAGACAAAAATAGGGAGCAGGAAAAATAAATAGTTTTAACCCTACTGCCTTTGTAACTTAATACCTGAAATTAAATCTTTAAAATGGTGGGTTCAACTCATGAAGAAACTAGTATGGAATATACCAAGACAAATTATTGGAACAAGTTCTAGAATAATTTTTTTTTAGCCATATACATAGCTGCCTTTGCTGTCCCTTTAGTTGCTTGTTGTTTGTGCAACACTGGTTGTCACTTATGCATTCCTAGTTCCAAAGCTGAGTGTGTGTACAAGTAACACACATGGAGCTAAATCAAACTGTCTAAGTGTACCAACACCCATATATACATACACTCAACTTTGGAATGAGGAATGCACAAGTGAAAACTAGTGTTGTACAAACAACAAGCAACTAAATGGAGCAGCAAAGGCAGTTACATTTATTGCTAAAAAAGTATTCTAGAACTCGTTCCAATCATTGTGTCGGCACACATTGTTTACAGAAAAGGTGTCCAAACTTGGCAACTTTAAGACATGTGGCAGGGATGGGTTTCTCCCGGTTTGCTGGTTACCCACTTCGTGGACACGCTGCCAGATTGGCTGTCAAAAGCGTGCTGTGCGGGATTGCATTCAAAAACTTTATTTTATTTATTTATTTTATTTATTAAATTTATACCCCGCCTCTCTTCACCCGAAGGGAACTCGAGGCGGCTAACAATTCCATTCCAATGAATATAAATACATTATTCTCCTTCTTGCTAATTATCTCAGCGCTGGGGTGAACATTCCAAAGGATGGGGGGAATGTGAAAAAAAGAGCCATAAGATTTGCCCTTTTCCCCAGCTTCCTTGTGAATTGAACTCTAGAAATCTTCCCCTCCGTTTGATCGCATATGGCTATGTGAGCTTGTGTCCATCTTATGCAGTAAAGCAAAGAAAAAGCTGAAGTAAAATTGCAAGCACAGTTGCAGTCATGTGATTTTTTCATTTAGCGACCACTTTGCTTAATGACTGAGTTGCCAATTCCAACTATGGTTGCTGAAGGAGAACATCCTGTAACTGTGAATATACACTTCTAATTATTGTGGTGCCGAAAGACATTATCAAGTCTGCTGCAGTAGAGTATTGAATGCATGTACGTTAAGGGGCAGAATTTACAAATTCAGGTTTTGTTGCTTGTACACCCTGGAGGTGTCTCTATATGTATCCAGGTTTGAGAAAGGGCTATAACAGTAAATATGAATTTAGAGAGAATGAAATATAGAAGATGCAGACATTGATGATGCCATTCACAAAACAATTATAAGATGTGATCAGTGGTGGGATTCAAATTTTTTTACTAGTGGTTCTGTGGGTGTGGCTTGGTGGACGTGCCTGTGCGGTCATGTGACTGGGTAGGCCGCCGTACCCCCTGTGCCCTGTTTTTTGCCTAGAAAGCCACCCTGAAGCCTCCTGGCAGTCAATTAGGGGCGTAGGGGGGAGCACACCCACCATGACCCGTTTTTCGCCTAGAAAACCTCCCTGAAGCATGGTTCTCCGAACCAATCAAAATTATCGCTGGTGGTTCTCCCAAACCTGTCAGAACTGGCTGAATACCACCTCTGGATATGATATAGGCATCCTTGCATTTCTGTGCTGATTAATGTACAGTATGTCATGAGTTCAGAACCTTTAGAATCAAATATTTTGATGAATTCTGGTTCTATTTTTTTCTTGATATAACGTATTTTTTTTGGCTCAAGAATGGTAATTCCATCTCTGTAAAAAGAATTACAGTTAAGGGTTTTGAATATCTCATCTGATCTGAAACTTGCTTAATGTCTTACTTTCAAAGTTCCATATTTGCAGAACAATTATTCTGTTAGGCATAGAACTGTTCAAATATGTGCAGAGGACTTTCACCTATCATATCTGCATATGACTGATAAACAGATATATATGAAGGGACAGATATTAATGGTACAATTCAATGTACTTCATTCTTGGAGAAATATTTGCTTCGGGAAATGATACCTTTAATCTGGAATCCAGACTGGGCAACAATGAAAAGCCAGTTGACTTTTGGAAAGCACCTTTGGGACAACCACGACATGGATGACTGAGAATCTCCACAGACAACCCTTTAATTACCATAGATTATAAAAGTGTTTTATATTTTAGTATGGGGTGAGAAGAAGGGGAAGGAATAAGCATTGCAGTTGATCGTCCATGCTTGGTGGGGAGGATTCACAAAACCATGAGGCGCCCCATGCTCTATGCTGGCTATCTCTGCAGAAGTGTTGTTTGTGTGGGCAGCGGTTGAAACAAAATATTTACTCTGCATTTGGGCTGGTAATGTGCAGTTGCTACTGTGTAGAAGTGCCCTAATCTCCGTACTTCCTACCGACAACTCAGAGTGATGCTTCCAGAATCAACCCTCCTTTCCATTTCACCTACCTGTCATTTTTTATCCGCCGTGTGTAAAATGGACAGCTTGAAGACCTTCCTGCTTCTATCCCTGATTTACAGTGTGCATTCAATCAGTTCCCCACAGCCTTTGTTGCTTCACGGCCTAATCGAAGCTCTTTGTTGCACAGAAAAATGAGTGCTTTTTAAAAGACCACATGCCTTTTCTCCATGAACACCCTCCCATCCCTACCCCCATGAATGGCTTGCCATTAGTCAGGACGTTTCTGTTAACTAATTGTTAACCTATTATTTGAGCCCATAAAAATTATTGAAAGGCCAAGGGAAA